>LPNX010426112.1:518839-639142 GCA_001517045.1 Pseudotsuga menziesii
TCTTCTCTACCTTACAACAACTAGACCAGATATTTCTTATGTTGTTGGCATACTTTCAAGGTTCATGCATAAACCTTGTGAAGGACACTGGTCAGCTGCAAAGAGGGTTCTAAGATACTTGAAAGGGACTCAAGACGTTGGAATCAAGTACTCTAAAGTGGATGACTTCAAACTTATTGGGTACTCAGATTCAGATTTTGATGGCGATAAGGAGACAGGAGTATCAACTTCTGGATACACTATGAGTCTTGGATCAGCAGTTGTCTCATGGAGATCATGCAAACAGTCAGTTCCGGCAGATTCAACAACAGAAACAGAATATGTGGCTGCAGCTGAAGCAACGAAAGAAATAGTATGGCTCAGGAAGATACTTGAAGATTTGCAAGAAAAATAAGAGAACTCCACTCCATTGTTGGTCGACAATACTTCTGCAATCAAGCTAGATAAGAATCCTAGATTCCATGATCGAACCAAACACATCAACACAAAGTATCATTTGATTCGAAATCATGTAGAGGCCAAGACAGTCCATCTTCGACATTATTCCACAAATGATCAAGTTGCAGACGTCTTCACCAAAGCGCTTGGATGAGAAAAGTTTGAAAGATTCAGAAACATGCTCGGACTTACGAAAACCCCTTCAGATTAAGAGGGGGATTGTTAGAATATAATCCGCCGGGATTATATATTGTAAATAAATAAATAAATAGGAATATGAATAGTTGCATAGGAAGGTGAAAAGGCTGGTTCTCAACCGCCTCATGAAATGTATAAATGTATGATATGTCAATGGAATAGACTAGAATTGGGAGTTATACCTAACAATTGTCTTAATCCTTGATAGTGGTTTGTTCCATAATTTTGATTCCATGTGTTGCTATTGTTAGTTCTCCAATTTGTTTTAGTTTCTGGTCTCTAATAATATATTGTTGAATGATAATTTTATGATACCCTATTCCATGAATATTTTTTAGTATTCCATCATCTTACTTGGTAGTGTTATTGTATACCTTCTTGTATTTATTGGAATATTTATTGTTAATGAGGATGCCAATATGGTTTTACATTTGATGGTTTCTTTGTTATGCAACCAAGTCACAGAAATAGCATAAAAAACATAAATCGACCAAAAGAGAGTATCCACGCCTTAATAATGAAGAACAAAGATGAATAGAAATCATCTTCGAGGGAGGAACATCCTTACATGACAATCTACCGTGTACTCAATACAAGACATTATGCAATGTTGACTAACATGAAAATATCTCCTTCCTATATATATGAGACATAGGTGTACAATAATAACTAATAGACCCACTAATATATGCAATCCTACATCAATAATATGCAATAAACCACCATATAGGGGGTAAAGTGCCACACTATAGGGGGGAATGTGACCAACATTTAGGGCTTAACATTCTCTTCCATCTACATGTGCATATGATCATCCTTATTTTAAGACATAATGACATATTCTATCCTTTTTTCTTGGTATTTGATCCCTCTCACATTCAAGATAATACCCTCATATTTGACATGTACATCTTCAATATGAAACCCAACTTCTTCAAGTATTTATGGTCTTCTCATAAAATCATGTCTTCCTTCTTTTGAAGCTACAATGTATTGCCATTCATCAATTTTTTATATCCTTATTCAATTTAGGATTGCATTTCTTATTTTACGACATCTGTATTTATAGCTTCTTCAACCTTCTTGTGAAATTCCTCTTCATTTATTTTGGTAGTCTCTTCATCTAAGATCATTACTTTTTCTTGATTTTGACCATGCTTATTTTTTTTCCTTCAATGTCTTAACTTAATCCAATAGATTTTTATTATGATTACTCAATATACATATTTCCTCACGTTTATTCTTGAATTACTCTCTTTCTTCTTTCAATTCATATTGAATGTTATTCATCTCTTCCATTTTTTAGTCCTTGTTCCATATTTTAGGGAAGAGTTCTTTAAGTTTGTCCCATTTAATATTTTCATCAATTCACATCCACCACTCCCTATAATTACCATGAAATTGAAAAGGTGTCCCCATAATAAGTTTTATACTCTCCCCTCATCCTCTTCAACCATTCCATAGGATTGATTTCATTCTTCTCTCCATTTCCACTAAACCTATGTATTTCCAATTTTGTCCTTTTTTCTTAACCTGGGTCCAAACTATTAGAATTTGATTGCCATTTAGATCTTCGAGTAGATAGTTCAATTTTTTTTTGCAGCAAAAGAATTGAGAACGAATATACAAACTGAACAAAACTAACCACACAGGAAACATACAAGTATTGCTCAGGAATTTACAATATCATTCACAATAATAATATCCGGTGTTACAATAGTTTACATAGGAAGAATTCTAATGCATTAGGGAATAATTCAAATCTTCGAAGTGGATATGACTGTATCTAACTGAATCTCTAACTCATGGTCTTTTAATCAATATCGGAGTCCAAAATCAACTCCCAGATGTCCAACCAACTCAACAAACAGTGACAGCTAGTTAACTCAGTGCAACTGAGTGTGGTAGGTGGGAAAAGGAACCTACTCCACATGCATCCATGCATTATCCATGCAAGACATGCGATAGCTAACTGATTGTGAACTAACTGAAAGTAACTGAGCACTAATTGAGACTAACTAGTACTAACTCCAACTAACTGAAGTAGGTTGGTGCCAGGACTCCCAGTGGCTCCTAAATTGTAGGGATTGGTCTAGGAGGCACCCAAAATGATGCATGCACATGCAGTAAGTGGCAGTTAACCTGTAGAAGTGCTCCCCACACTCCAGTGATTGGTACATGTGGCCCCATTAGGTCAAGTGGACCCAAATAATTAATTAAGGTTCCTAACATAGGAAATAATTAATCTAATAGACATTTGACCAAGGGAGGATTATTAATCCTAACACCCCCTTGAATCCTAAATTGGACAATTGTGGACCCTGGTAATAAGACCATAGGTCACCCAAATACAATCTAAAAGATAATAATTTTTTTTTGCTTAATACAACTGAGGAAACAGGGGAAAACCTCATGGGAAACCCCCCCTAAAAAATAATCAGGAAAATAACAATCTGCAAGCTATCTTTAGAAGAAAGAAGCTTCCTCCTTAGAAGAATAACTTGAGCAAAAACACTACTACAAAATTGCAGCTCTATGCAGTAGCATGGTCCATCAGTGGACCTCTCAATGTACTTCTGAATGGATGACTTTGTTTGTCTCTTTTGTATGGTGAAAGTAGGGAATGATTAAGCTTCCGCTTCTGTGGGCCATGTAACTGACCATTTACCATCATCACGTAGCACTGACCTGGAACTTTGCTGCACAATACTGTAGAGAGTGAATTTGTGAGAGATAGTGCAGGAAGCTCATTCTAATATTGGTACCTTGTTCTTCTTCTGTCTTTTGGATCTCCAACACCTCTTCCACCTACATCAATAATATTTTGAGCGCAATTGGGATTAGGCTTCTGATTAGGAATAGGTACTGGATCTGGATCTATAATCTCTTGAGATTTAGTCTCAACAACATGATCATGCTGAATGTGATATTATTCATCTAAATCTGAAACCTATAACACATCATCATCATCATAAAAAATAGGTGGAGAAATAGTTATACCTTCCTATGCTACTAGACAATTATCATGCAGCTGATCTTCTTTGAACTTGACACTTCTTTCAATGAAGCATCTTCTGGTTGCAACCTCCATCAATTTGTAATATTTTTCATCTTCTACATATCCCAGTAGGATGCATTCGCTACTTTGGGCTTGGAAGGCCTTCCTCTTGTCAAGTGGTATTTTGGCCCAAGCTTTGGAACCAAAAAATATGAGATGAGAGACATTGGGCTTATACCCATGCAGTGCTTCGAATGGAGTCACTCCAACCACTGACTTGTGGGGCACCCTATTCTGCAAATACGAAGCATAGTTTACTGCTTCAGCCCAAAGAGAAGGAGTTAGATGCTTGGCATGGAGAAGGCATGTTTCCATCTCTTTTAGTGATATGTTCTTCCTCTCAGCCACACCATTTTGTTGTGGTGTGTATGGAATTGAGTGTTCCATTTGAATCCCCTCTGATTCACAAAAACTTTGGAAATATCCTTTGATTTCCTCTCCTCCCTTATCAAATCTTATTGACTTGATATTCTTATTGAAACTATTCTCAACCATAGCTTTAAAAACTTTAAAAGTCTCAAAAACTTCTGATTTGTGTTTCATGAAGTAGATCCAACAGTACCGTGAACAATCATCAATAAACGTGAGGAAGTACCTGGAACCATTAATGGAGTTTATTAGCATAGGTCCCGCTACATCATTATGTATCAAATCAAGTGTAGAGGCATCTCTATGTGCCTTCCCAAAATCATACTTCTTTTTTGGATGCTTACCTACCAAGCAACCAACACATACTCCATCAGAAGTTTGGATGGAGGGAAACCCTTCAACCATTTTATCATTGTGGATCTGCTTCAGATATTTGAAATTGAGATGGCCAAATATCTCATG
This sequence comes from Pseudotsuga menziesii, assembly GCA_001517045.1. Classification (NCBI taxonomy): domain Eukaryota; kingdom Viridiplantae; phylum Streptophyta; class Pinopsida; order Pinales; family Pinaceae; genus Pseudotsuga; species Pseudotsuga menziesii. The sequence continues at coordinate 523,365 of LPNX010426112.1, forward strand.
CCAAATATTGCTGGTGTTGTTATCATGAGACAATAAATATGTAGGAGGAGAAATAGGTAAGAAATGTGAGAACTCATAAGATTTGGTAAAGTGATCTGCAATACCTTTCACTACAAGTAGCCCAATGGATTTTTCTATAATCTCAATTCATTCCGAATCGAATGTAACTCTCTTGGGAGAGCTTGTATGAGTCATCTGTTAAACAAACAACATGTTAGCAGCAAGGGAGGGCACATATAAGACATTATTGAACTCACCATGCTTCGCTTTGACTGAGCCCCTTCCTTATGCTGGAATCTAGGAATCATCTCCCATGTGAATGTTCAGCCCCTTTGTTAGTGAGAGGGTAGAGAAGGATTCTTTGGAAGAAACCATGTGATTGGAGGCTCCCAAATCTATTATGTATGCTAAGGATGGAGATAGAGTTGCTTTCAAAGCATGACACCTCTCAGTATCTTCTGTCTGTGGTTCTTCATCAGGCTTCTTTTCTCTTGGGGAAGCAATGTTATGTTGCTTGAGAAGAGAAGAAATTTCATCAATTTCTTTCCTCATACAATGCTCTTCAAGATGGTACCCTTTTTCACAATAAGGAAATAACTTCTTTTCAAATTTCTTCTTCTTGGAGCCGGAGGCCCCTTCAGAAGCTTACTAATTTTGTTTAGGCTTCGAATTAGCTTCCTTTGGATCCTTCTTCTTTGATTTCCCTTTTTATTGCACTTTGGAAGAGTTAGAAACTAGGAGAGATTGATCTTCGGATGTTTTGATGACTCCCATTCTCATCAATTTGTCTTGCTCCTTGATTAAGGACTCGAAAAAATAATCTAAGGAAGGAACCTTCCAATTAGGAAAGATTTCCCACTTGGAATGAAATAGGGAAACAAATACAGAATAATCAGGGCCTATTTTGCTGAGTATGGAAAGGACATTCTGCTCATCCTTCTGCTCTATCCTGCACTCTCTACACTGGATTAATATAGACTTGAATTTAGTAAATAATTTCTCAATAGTATCGAAACTCCTGGGATGTAAAGGTACCAACTCATTCTCCAGAAGGTGTCTCCGAAGCTCATGTTGTTTGTTAAATAAGATATCAATCTTCTCCTAGGCTTCTTTGGGAGTCCTCAATACTTCTAGGTGGAAGAGGAGATATCTAGATATATAAGGACATATGTACCCGAATGCTTCATCACAATGATTCAGAAACTTATTCTGCTCTACCAGATGATGAGGCTCAGGCTCCCATCCATGTATGATCTTGTGGTATCCATGCTTGCACAAGGCCAACTACATATCAATCCTCCAATCAAGATAATTGGAAGTTGTGAGGATTTGTGGTTCAGGAGTTTGAGAACTCATAATTTCTCCGGCTGGAACATTGCAAATACTTCACACAAGCTACGTAGCACCTATCAATTTCACTGCAATAACACACTAAAACATATGAACTGTTAGAATCATGCTTTTCCTCCCGGCATGAACATTTTTTCAGGGTCCATCACGCCCTCTCCGCTGCTCTGAATAAATCCATAGCTAGCAAATTTTCATAGGGGACTTTTGTGGAAACCCAGCTACTTCTGATGTTCAATGGGGAGAAATAAGCATGAAACTTTCCTGAGAAGGTTCTGATACCATATTAGAATTTGAATGCCATTTAGATCTTCAAGCAAATATTTCTAATAATGTTTGTAGCAAAATAATGGAGAATGAAGATACAAACTAAACAAAATAAACCACACAAGAAAGGGACAAGTATTGCTTGAGAATTTACAATATCATTCACAATAATAATATCCGGTGTTACAATAGTTTACATAGGAAGAATTCAAATGCATTAGGGAGTAATTCAAATCTTCCAAGTGGATATGACTGTATCTAACTGAATCTCTAACTCTTGGTCTCTCAATCAATATCAGAGTCCAAAATCAACTCCCAAATGTCCAACCAACTCAACAAACAGTGACATCTAGTTAACTTAGTGAAACTGAGTGTGGTAGGTGGGAAAATGCGCCTACTCCACATGCATCCATGCATTATCCATGCAAGACATGCACTAGCTAACTATTTGTGAACTAACTGAAAGTAAATGAGGACTGACTAAGACTAACTAGTACTAACTCTAACTAACTAAAGTAGGTTGGTGTCGAGACTCCCAGTGTCTCCTAAAATGTAGGGATTGGTCTAGGAGGCGCCCAAACTGATGCATGCACATGCAGTAAATGGAAGTTAACCTCTAGTAGTATTCACCACACTCCAGTGACTAGTACATGTGGCCCCATTAGTTCAAGTGGACCTAATTGTACTAGTGAACCCAAATATTTAATTAAGGTTCCTAAGTTAGGAAATAATTAATCTAATAGACATTTGACCAAGGGAGGATTAATAATCCTAACGCAAACAAAACCTTTAAATGTCAACATCAACATATTAAAAATAGTACATAATTTTAATAATAAGATTTTACCAAAATATTATCCTTTGTTTCCTATTTCCAATGGATTTTGAATCACCTAAATTGGACCTTCCAATCAAAAGTTATGCAAATTATAAAATAACATATCATTTCAAACACTAATTTGGAGATTGTTTTTCTAGTCAACCTTCTAGCTGAGGTAACTCTATAATTAGGCCGCTCCAAGTCTCAAATTTCATTTAGTAGTATCATTATATTCCTTCAATACATTCCATAGGTTTCACCCAATTATAATGTTCCAAGTGAGAGTAGTGGTGATTTTCCCAACTCTTATGTTTTTGTTTCATTTAGGAGAGTGAAAGTGTATGAAAAGCCATGTGTCTAGTTTTCCAAATCTGATTTTGAAATTTCTACCACAAACACAATGTTATGTATTATTTATTTTTCAACAAATCTCACTCATTTTGTATCTCTCAAGCTTCATATATAACGTTTTACTTAGAACATCTATTTGAGACTAGTTTTTGGACTAGTCATAACCCATAACTTACATAGGGTATAACTTTGAACCTGTAATGAATCAAGAATTTAATTAGTCACATAAAAAATATAGTTGGTATCCTTTATGATACAACAAGTAATACTCAATTTGGATATTTAAAGCTTAATATACAATAGTTATACTCAAACACCTATTTGAGACTAGTTTTTGGACTAGTTAAAAACCTATCTTCCACAAGGTATAACTCTAAACCTATAATGAATCAAGAACTAAAATTCACACCAAAAATATTTTAGTATGTCCTCTATGGCCCCTCCAAGTTTCTCTATATGAAACTTACCTAAAACAAATTTATATAAAAAATTCAAAGATGACTCATTTTGGAAGCGACCAAGTTTGGGTACCGAATGTTATGAACCAATATCCTTAAAATATCACAGCAGAGAAGAGTACACACCATGTACATGAATATAAGTGTGGAACACAACTGCAATATATATGAGATATATGATTTACAAAATAAATCTGTAAAAAATAGGAGATCCTTCTCCAATTACCCAAATGTATTCACATAATCATTTCACATGTTCTTTAACAACGGCTCCATTACCTTTATATACATGTACAATCATTGCACATGATGCCCCTTAAATAGGTTGACCCTATTACATATTCATTTAGTCTCATATATTCCCCCATTGGGGTCATATTATATAAATTTAACCCCATATATGCTCCCCTTGGGTCACATCAGAGAGAGTAACCCAATGCCTTGAGAATGAAATAAAGAGCTAACGAGCTAAATAAGAAGCATGTTCAAGGGGAAAACCTCATTTTACAATGTATCAAATGAAGAAGACAAGATGAGATGATTATACAAATAAATGTCCTTTATTATATATAGCAGATGAATTGATCATGATGTAACCTACTACTAAGCCGATCTAACCATAAATAATATAGAAATAATGAATGATAGTTAGGGCCTTAACATAGCCCTTTCCTAAACAAATGTTTTCCCTCGAATATTGTAATTAAGAGTGTTTCTTAATTAATTGCTAATTTTTCCATGTAGCTTATTATAAATCCACATTCTTCTACTTGAGTAGGTACTCCATAATGGTTTTATTATAAAGAAATAAATAAATTTGATCAATTACTTTTCATGGTTCAGGAATCAACTACCCTTCTTCATCTAACTTTAGCAGTTCCATTTTCACTACCGTACTTTGTCTAAAAATGTTTTTTAGGAAAGACACATGGAAAACATAATGAATGTGAGGATAAGGAAAATCTCATGCATAATCTAGTTCTCCAATTTTGTGAAGAATCATGTAAGGTCCATTAAAATTTGGAGATAATTTCTTGTTCTTCTTTTGTTTCAAAGTATATTTCTTATAAGGTTGCAACCTCAAAAATACCCAATCATCCTTGTCAAATTATATTTCACTTTAATGTTCATGTACTTGTTGCTTCATCATGTTATGGGCCATCTGGACATTTTATTTAAGGATTTAGAATTTTTCTTTAGTCTTTTTCTTATGTGCATCTTTTTCATGTACTTTGGAATGGTCTTGCAAAAAGGATGTGATAATAGGAGTTGTATAACCATTAATATATTCAATTGGAGACATATTAATAGATATGTGATAAGTTTTATTATACCACCATTCTTCTAAATGAAGCCAGTTGAACCATTGAGATTGCTTGTCTACAAAATAGAAATGAAGATAACCCTATAAACATTTTTTAACTATTTCTATTTGGTCATTTATTTGTGGATTATATGTTAAACTCATAACTAGTGTTTTTTCCATTATCAGACATAACACTTTCCAAAAATTTCATGTGAATTTTGGATCTTTATCACTGATTATTAATTTAGGAGATCTATGAAGTTGTTATATTTCCTTCATGAATAATTCTACCATTTGGCTTGCAATATATGTACTTTTAATTCCAAAAAATGTGCATATTTTATGAGTCTATCTACAACCACAAATTTGGCATCCTTCCCGTCCAATTTTGGTAAAGTTGTAATGAATACCAATGATATATCTTCCCATATTTGATTAAGTATGTGTAAAGGTTAAAGTAACCATGGAAATTTAATTGTATCTCCTCTATTTATTTGGCACACTTGACACTCTCTTACAAATGTTTGAATATATTTATTCATTCCTCCCCCCCCCCCAAAAAATTATGATCCTCTTATATGTTNTAAGTGTCTTCCCATTGGATATTTATGAAACTCCCTTAATCATTGCTGTTTCAACTTTGATTAAGGCCATAAAAATATTCTACCCATGTACTAGAGTATATATGTATTCCACTCCAAGTTTTCCATATATATATATATGTATATACATACTCTTATTTTATACATTATATTTTCTATCTAGTATTATTGTCCTATTTCCATGGATGGTGATATTCTTCTAACCACATAGAAATGGAAGACGTAACGGCATATAAACTAGAACCTTATTATAATTTAGAAAGGCCATTTCTACCACATTGTCCTTCCCTTTGTTGTATATAATTCCAAAATCAAATCCTTGTGTTTTTTCTACCCATTTTTATTTTAGTGATGTTAGTCTTTTCTCCAAAAAGTACTTAGGCTATCATGGTCTGTCTTGACTTCAAAATGCCTCCCCATGAGATATTGTTTCATTTTCTTACTACATGTAAAATTGTTTCCAATTCTTTTTCATATGTATATTTCAACAACTCATTTCCCTTGAATTATTAACTTTTGAAACCCAATGGTCCCCCTTTTTTCATGAATGCTACTCCAATTCCTTGTCTTAATTCATAACATTTGATTATGAATGTTTTACCAAAACCATGTGTTCCAAATAATAGTGTAGAAGACATAAAATCCTTTAAAAGTGAGAATTCTAAGGTTTCCTCTTCATTCATATAAATGAATTTATTTTCAATAGACATGTTATTTGGCCTACAATACATACATAATTCTCAATATGTTTCCTATAATATGTTGTAATACCCAAAATTCCTCTAAGACTTTTAGTGTTATTAGGAATGGGACATTTCATGATAGCTTGAATATTTTGAGGGTGTTACACACATTTCTTGTCAACATCATGTAATGAGATCAAAGTATGAGTGTTTTCCTTAAATCCTTAAGTTTTGAAGTTAAAAATGGACAAGAATCAGTGATTTCATACTTTTGGCCACCATCGCACTTTCCCTATGGTCAAGGTGTGGTGCCTATGTCGGTAACGCTCTTTTTCCTTGAGCAGTAAGCGATGGAACCACCATTTTCATTTATGCAATGAACGGTGCTCAATTTTTAAAGGAAAAAAGAGAATATTCGAGAGGCTTCTCGAAGCTTTTGTTAGTGGATAAATCTACTCAAGCGGACTCAAGCCAAATCTCCCTAGTAAATTTGTTTGTAGGAATTCTGCAACTGGTGTGGACACCACTTGTTCCTCTACCCTGTATGGTACAAGTATAGAAAAAAAACCACATCAATATATCCTTTCCATAGATGGTTAATCTACTAATGAAATCACTCTTATACCTCAGATATGTAAGCTTTAGTCTTTGTTCCACTGCTCTCCATGCGGTCTATAGTACTCGTAAAGAAGCATCAAGAAAACAAGACAACAAGATGAGAGTAACTAGATAGATTAACAATCCATATTAGTGATCAAGGAATCTAATAGAATTTAACTGATATTAACACAAATCAATTATGGGAAAGGGGAACACTTTTGTATTAATCAAATAAGAAGGTAAATCTACAGCGAAAGCCTTGATAATGTCAGCTTTATCTTCCACAATGGTTTTACAACACACTCACAACACTCCACACTCACAAAAATATGTTTGCACACAAAATCACTCAACTTTTCCTCAATACAAGACTTCAATCCAACAACATAAGGATGCTCTTATTAGTCTCTCCCCAACAGAGCCGCCAATTTCGTTTGTAGGAATTCTGCAACCGGTACGGATACTGCTTGTTCCTATACTATGTATGGTACAAGTATAGAACAAAACACCACATCAGTATATCCTTTCCATATATGGTTAATCTACTATTGAAATCAGTCTTATACCTCAGATCCGCAAGCTTTAGTTTTTGTTCGACTGCTCTCCATGCGGTCTACAGTACCTGTAAAGAAGCATCAAGAAAACAAGACAACAAGATGACAGTAAACAGATAGATTAACAATCCATAATAGTGATCAAGGAATCTAATAATATCCTACTGATATTAACACAAATGAAATATGGGAAAGGGGAAAAAATTTGTATTAATAAATAAGAAGGTAAAGCTACAACTAAATCCTTGATGTTGATAGCTTTGTCTTCCACAATGCTCTTACAACACACTCACAACACTCCACACTCACACAAATGTCTTTGCACAGAATCTCATCTCATATGAGCCTCCCTTGGCCTATAAAATAATCCTTCATTTGATATACTCGACAGTATATCGGAAGGCTCCCATCAAGTGGTTGTGCATTAGAAAACACCACTATGGAGTTGAGCTCCCCCATACCTAGTGTATATTGGGAGACCCTCTTATGATTCATGTGACCAATTGAGTTAACCTTTTGGCTGTCTTGACATCACAATACACCGAGAATGGAACTTGAGGAGATTACTATGCACGTGTCATCTAGGTAGTCGGGTATTTAGGAAAGGGTACGGTCCCAATCCTCCATGTCACGCTCTACTGTTGGACCCTATGGTATATAGTGAGTTGTGAAGCCTTGATAATCCCGTGAGAATCATGACTTTTGATCCACTCCTATTCACACAGTTTGCTTGTTGCTTTTAGACTTGAGTAGTGTTTGTTTTGTGTGGTGATTCAGAAACTCTTATAAAGTTTATATATGGGAGACTCTCCTGGGACCACTAGTTAAGAGAACCCTTTTCAGGGTATGTCTTTTGTTTCTCCCCCTTGTGGAGTTGTTGGTCCTCCCTTCATGGAAACTTTGAGCCTTCCTGAATTGACTATAGGGTTTCATGTGTGGTTATTCTCAAATCCTATTATATCAAATGCACCTTTTGTGTTGGATCAAGGTCCTTCACCACATGAGCATCGACCTCATGTTAACCCTTGTCCTTTTTCCTCGAATGATGAATCAATTTCCATTTCTTCCTCTTCACCTGTTGAAAACTCTGATGTTAGTAAACAGGAGGCTAAGAATAAGTTGAAAAGGAAGGCTAAGAAGAAGAAAACTAAGCAGAAGGTCACAGCTCTAATCTCTGATCGTCATGTTGGAAACTTGTCAGCCACTGATAATAGTGCTGAGAGTGTTGATTTTCCCACAAGAACATCTCGTAAGCCTAAGTTCCCTTGTATACTTTGCAAGGGTGACCATCTTCTTAAATATTGTCATGGTTTGTCTCGGGTTTTATAAGTGTGGTATGAGGCTTCCCAACAGTCCATGTCATTAGTCTCTGGTATTTGTATTGATGATACTCCATCAACCAGTGACTCTGTGGTTAAGAGTTGGAAAGGAAAGGTCAAACAACCTTGCTTTATATGTAAGGACATGCACCTTACTTACCTTTGTTCTCTCATGGATGAAGCTTCTAAGTTGTTGGAAGATATTACTATTCCTCAACAATGACTTCCAATAGCTTATCATAAGTTGCCCCATGACATCCCGTTGGTTGACCAAGTGGTCAATCCAGTTCCATCCCCGGTTGATCCCACTCTTCATTTGGAGAGTGAAGTTCAAGTGATCGAGTCGATGTCATCTCCACCCAATCCTACTCTTTCGTCAGAGATCATTAAAATTGAATTAGTCTCTTCGACACAGTATTCATATTCTCCCTCTTTTCTAGTTGAGAGTGAACTGAAACCCACTAAAGTTTTCGTAGTTAGTTCTGATTGTTCTATGCAAGAGGAAATTTTGTTTCTTTTGAAAGAATCCTCTCCAAGTAATTATGTTATTTCCTTTGACTGGAGTAATCTAATAGAATCTCATGTTCATTCGAGTGTTCCTTTCTAGATATCTGTGCGAGTTACGGCTAAGAGTATACTTCACACTATTGTTGACAAAGGGGCTTATGTTAGCATTCTATCCTCAACTACTTGGCAAGCCATAGGTTATCCTCCGCTTTTTCCAGCCACCGATCAGATACTGGATTTTAATTGAAGACCTACAATGCCTTTAGGGATCCTTCCTCATTTTCCCATCACTTTAGGAAGGAAAGCTGTTGGTATCGATGTTATGGTAGTACAAGTTCCCTTATATTTTAATATGCTCCTTGGGCGTGATTATGTTTATGCCATGAAATTTGTAGTGTCCACACTCTTTTGAGTGATGTATTTTCCCCATGATGGGAAGATTGTGACCGTTGATCAAATTTCCTTCGTTAAAATCGATCATTGTATGAATCCTAGTCATTAGACTTCCCTGAATGTCCCACATGTTCTTGTGGTTTCTTACCCTTCACCTATTGTGTATCTTACCTCTGAACATCGTGACAACATTTATTCGTTTGAAAACCATAGCTTCTTCTCCTCATGAGGAAACTTTGGGGGCATGTCTCCTGTAAGGGGGAAACCCTCCAACCTCTGGACATCATGTTGGCTTAAAACTGCCTGTGAGCATAGTTCTCTTTCTGTGTCAAGCTCGTTAAAAAATGAAAAATATGTCTGTGAGAATAGTTCCCATTCTATGTCAAGCTCGTTAAAAAATGAAACTGATGTCCTCAAGCATAGTTATCTCTCTGTTTCAAGCTTGTGTAAAAATGAAACAGGTCCCAACAAGCATAGTTATTTTCGATTTCAAGCTTGTGTAAAAATGAAACAGGTCACCTTGAGCAAAGTTCCTTTTTCATGTCAAGCTCATTAAAAAATGAAACGAATTCTTCCATTGTGTCAAGACTCAATTTTTGAACCTTCTTTTCATCTTCTTGTAAAGCAGATGCAACGAAGATTGGGGGGCATGTACCCTACCTCTCTATATTGGGATTTAGCTACTTGACATTTATCTGGCGGGGAAGTACCAATCACTGGACATCATGTTGGGAAATCACCTGTCAATGGGAGTCATTTTGAGCATACTTTCTCAATTTCTATCTCGTTAAACCATGAAACGATATTTTGAGCATACTTTTTCTTAGTTTTGAGCTCTCTAAACCATGAAATGATATTTTGAGCATAGTTCCTATTCCATTTCAAGCTCGTTAAAAAATGAAACAGGTACCCTGAGCATTCTTTCAACTGATCTTCGAGCTCATTAAAAACAGTAAGATGGTGTTGAGATTACTTTTCATTTTTCGTGCTCTGGTTAAAACATGAAAACTTGTTTGATCTTACTTTATCACTTTTTCGTGCTCTTGATTCAAACATGAAAAAGGTTCCAAGTGCTTTTTATACCTTCGGCGTGCTCTTTAAAAACTTAGTGAAGAGGTATCTAGTGTACTTTTACTATTTTTCAGACTCGTTAAAATTGGATTATGAAAAAAGAACCCTAGTAGAGTCCTCTTTAAGATATTTTAAGACTCTTAAAATGTGAAAAGATCACCGAGTGAACTTGTCTTCTTCACGCTCACAAAAAGACCTGAAGAGTCGTCTTCCTGGTGATAGTTTATCCCTTTTTCAGACCAGGGGCACCACTTACGAAAAAGGTATACTCCAGCCAATCATGGCTAGAAGAGTTCTCATGGGCATTAGTTTATACTTTTTCGGGCCTTGGGGACTAAATTTATGAAAAATTCCATCTTGGAGTATTCTTAGTCATTTGAGACTCTCTAAAATGAAACAACAAATGATTTTACTTTCATCGGTTTCATAAAATAAAACGATGAAGAACCCTTTATTTGGGAATAAAACCCTCCTTTCTTAGGTTCATAAAACATATGAGAATGGACTCAGCACTTGATGAGATACAATCATTGTTTATTACCCTCTTTCAAATCGTAAAAATGAAAAGAGTTACTCATCCTTCATGATGGGGAAATTAAAGAAAGAGTTTGTGTTTTGTTGTATTTACAGCAGTACATAGTTACTCTTGAAAATGGCACTTATCTGCATATGCATTCCGTACTTGGGTATTCCATTTGTCTTCGATTCCTACTAATTCCATGAGTCTTCTTACCTCATCTGAGTTGTCCAAGCATACTCCTGTCATTATTTGCATTGGGGGATTAATATCATTCTTGTGTCAATACTGCCAAGTCGTGCCATGCCCATGTTTAATAGAAATTTGGTCATCTGTCACTGTCTACAGTCACTTTACCTTCTTTCATTTTGGTCATATATGATTCACTCTCATATATCACTCTCCTGTTTGGTTTTCTTGAAACATATGTGATCGTGTTTCGTGTCGATGATGGGGGATACATCATGTCCCTCCTTCGACGAGTCTATTCATGTCGACTTCAACACCTCATCCAGGTATTAGACTTAGAAACCAAGACAAGTTCCTTGGGCCTGCATGCCTCAATGGTAGGTTGCTTCAATTTCAACATGAGTTTACATCATTGACTCTTGATTGAAATATTCTACCGAGTGTTCGACTCCAAGTCCTTTATTCACACTCGGGAGGATGTACTGGGATACCTTGGGAATCACTGGCATCAATGGTGATTTCCATTGCACTTGTTAAAAATTTACATCAATGACTGGTAATCAAGTGGTTTCTACGATTTTTGACATCAAGACATTGTAATCACATGGTTAGATTAATATCGTTGTGGGTTCGGCTTGAAGAACCTGGGTTATCTAATGTTTTTCCTAGGTTGCAATGGATTTTGTTTGAGTTATATTACATGGATCCACTTTGTATTGGTCGTGGTTGTGTTATATTCTCATCATGGATCTAAGCTTGTGTCTAGTAGCCATGATTTTGCTCAGTCGGTCTCTACTACCATGGATCTACAATGTATTGGTTGACAACCATGTTATGATTTATTTGAGATTTGCGTGAGTGGTACTACAGTATATTCCATCCAACATCCTTTCCTTAGATTTCTTCAGTTTGCAAAGAATTCACCTATCGCATTCCTCTAAATTCATGCTTTGGGGGGAATTCTGTTACACAAAAATATTTTCATCTTGATCCATGTGTCAACCTTGTTCCTAATCCCTAAAGTTCCCTCTGCTAAATTGGATTGAGTTTGAAGTTGTTGCTAGCTCTTTTACCACCTCTAGGAGGACTACGCTCTTTATCCTAAGGAAAGATGCTCCAACCACTTGCTGTCACTCTTTCCCTTCATGCAAGGAGCTCCACTGACACTATTTCCCCTCTTGTAAGTTGTGCCAACCCTCTATGGCACTCTGTCTCCTACAACAAAGTGCACTAGGGGTGTTTAGAGGGAAAAAAGAGAGGTTTCGAGACCCTTCTCGAAGGTGAATGAGGTGGAGGATCATCCCTATCATCTAGGTGAGGTGGAATTAGGTTCCCTAACCTAAGGGGAAGATACTTTATACCCCTCCTCCTAATCCTCAACCTACTCTATCCATTTAGCCCTATCAATTGAACCCTCTCTCCATTGGGAAGGGAGGAAGGACTATGGTAATATTATGATGTTGGAATTTCTAGGTGTTCCCTATCATCCTTTGGGAGGAAACATTTGATCCTTTGGGAGGCTTACCATCATCCTTTGGAGGCTTGGATTGGATTGTTGGATGGAATCTTGAAACGTTAAGGCTAGGTCATGGCAATATTTCCTATGTAATTCTATGTATCTCCTTAATTACAGTAATACAAATCTCTTTCCATAAACATTTATATGTTGATAATGTTTATATCTTTCTTCTTTAACAGTTATCTTAGATCAATTCATGTTTAGATATGCATGTACTATTTGCTTATCTTCACTTTCTCTACAAGGTTTTGCAGCTCAAGATTTGAAGGCTCTGGAGCTTGGATCAACAAAGAGAGAAGAGGATTTGCACACCTTAGGTAGGTGATCTATCTGTTGACTTGCATTTATATTTGATCTAGGAAAGTAGATTGTATTGTGTACTTGATTTGTTAGATCCACTTGGATTAGGAATATATGTCTTGAGTTCGCTTAAGTAGATTTATCCACTCAAAAATTTGTTATCGGATAAATCTACTCAATCAGACTCAAGCCATATCTCCCTAGTCCAAGTGGATATAGACCAAATCAAGTACAAAATACATCCTACTTTCCTAGATCAATAGAGATGCAAGTCAAATAGATAGATCACTTACCTAAGGTCTGCAAATCCTCTTCTCTCTTTGTTTATCCAAGATCCAAAGCCTTTAGATCTTGAGCTGCAAAACCCTATAGAGAAAGTGGAAACAAGCAAACAATACATGTGTATCCAAACATGAAGTGATCTAAGCTAACAGTTAAGGAAGAAACCTCTAAACATTATCAACACAATAACATTTATGGAAAGAGTTTATATTATTGTAATCAAGGAGATACATAGAAATACATAGGAAATAACATCACAACCTAGCCTTAAAATTGCAATCTTCCATCAAACAATCCAATCCAAGCCTCCAAAGGATGAGATCTTGCCTCCAAAAAGATGATAGGGATCACCTAGAAATTCCACCAGCATAAGAGTACCATATTCCTTCCTCCCTTCACAATGGAGAGAGGGTTAAATTTATAAGGATAAAGGGATAGACTAGGTTGAGTATTAGGAGGAGGGGTCTAAGGGATATTTCCCATAGGTCAGGGAACCAAATTCCACCTCACCTAGATGATAGGGATTATCCTCCACCTCATCCACCTTCGAGAAGGGCCTTGAAACCTCTCTTTTTTTCCTCTAAACACCTCTAATGCAAATTGTTGTAGGAGACAAAGCACCAGAGAGGGATAGTGCACCTTGTAAGAGGGAAAAGAGTGCCACTAATGCTCCTTGCATGAAGGGAAAGAGTGCCAAAAAGGGGTTGGTGCACCTTTCCTTAGGAGAAAGAGCGCCAACCCTCCCATAGGAGGAAAAAGAGCTAGGAACAACTTCAAACTCAATTCAGTTTAGCAGAGGGAACTTTAGGGATTAGGAACAAGTTTGACACATGGATCAATATGACAAGATTCTGGTGTAACATAATGCCCCCCCAAAGCATGAAGTTAGAGGAATGCGATAGGTGAATGCTTTGCAAAGTGAAGAAATCGAAGGCAAGGATGTTGGCTGGAAGCTGCTGTAATACCACTGACTCAAATCTCAAATGACTCATAAAATGCCTGCCAACCAATACATTACAGATCCATGGTAGTAGAGAACAACTGAACACAATCATGGCTACTAGACATAAGCGTATGTCCTTGACGAGATGATAAGAAAACCACGACCAATACAAAGTGGATCCATGTAATATAGCTCAAACAAAATCCATCACAATCTGAGAAAAACATGAGATAACCCAAGGTCTTCAAGCTGAACCCGCAGCGATACAAATCTAACCATGTGAGTACAATGTCTTGATGTCGAACATGTTATAAACCACTTTATTACTAGTCATTGATGTAAACCATTAACAAGTGCGAGGGAAATCACCATTGATGCTAATGATTTGCAAGGTATCCCAGTACATCCTCCTGAGTGTGAATAAAGGACTTTGACTTGAATAGTGGTAGAATATTTCAATCAAGATTCAATGATGTAAACTCATGTTGAAAGCGAAGTAACATGGCCGTGAGGCATGCAGTCCCAAGGTACTTGTCTTGGTTTCTAAGTCTAATCCCTGGATGAGGTGTTGAAGTCGACGGGAATAGACTCGTCGAAGGAGGGCCATGATGTATCCCCCATCATCGACATGAAACACGATCATAGATGTGGAATAACTAAAATCCCTTGGGATGTAGTGCAGGAAAATAAATTATAGCTTCCACACTTAAAGATGCCAAAACACGTCTCTAACTTACACACAGTTACTAAATGATTTTAATCCTAAGCTAGCGTTAATTTTATCTTATGCAGTTAAGTGGATGCACGAGGCGTAGACAGGAAATGTAAAAATAATGCAAACCCTAGCTACACGAGGATGCACATTTCTCTTTTGATGAAATCTACCTATGGTAGGGAAAGAGTTTTCTTGGAAAGACCAAGACTAATCACAATTCTATGAATTATCCTGCAAGCTATATTTTTTAAAATTGATCTTTTTGATTCAGTTTTATTTTCAAACCAATATGAATCTGAACAGTAAGGAAAAGAAAAATTCCTTCCTAGAGTGCAAAAATTCTAACTTTCTGCAATAATAGTCCAAAAAGCACAAATGGAATCAAAGATGCAACAAATATTAATAATGTATTAAACAAAGTAGGGAAGCACTTCGATTTTCAAATGCATATATCAAATTGAAACATTGATAACTATTTAACTCTTTTCAAATCTACAAATAGAAAATGAGAGAATGTCTACAAAACTCAATTTATTCAGAAAACAAAAGGAATATGAAAAGCATCCAAAGAACTAAAAAATATTCAAGAATTGCTCCGAATTTACCAAAATGCAACCAAAACTCAATGATTGAGGGTGGATAAATGGTTTGGATATCAGATCTGACAATCTGAGTAGACCTTAAGAGATCTGCTAATACGATTAGGGATGGAAAGACTGAACCAACAGGCGGGGGATTGAAATTTCCCTCCACAACCAAGTCACACACTTGACTAGTAAAATATCCCAAACTCAACAAAATCAACTCCAAATAGAGGTAATGCTGGACCTAGGAGCTCTATGAATATCATATGCAGCCTACAAACCACAATCCATTAACCTGTTGGCCCGATTTTTATACCTTGGCCAACAAGGAGGTCATGCCCACACAATCAACCTAAAGCAGCGTCCGGTGTGTTTGGAATAACAAAACCTCCTAGGTTATGGTTCTGCTACCAGCTAAATTTTTCTCTTAAGGAGAAACTAAAATTCAACAAAATCTATCCTAATGTTATTTATACCTAAATGAATCCTATAGTTTCAACTACCTAAATTGTCCTATAATTGCTTTCTTAAGGAAAGACTTTGATTTTTTGAAGAGTTTTTCTAAATATAAAGTCTGTTAAAATTATGCTAAAAATTAAACAAATTGATTTAACAATTGTTAAATGTAACTATACTAAGATAATAAACACCTAAACTATCTTAACTATCCTATCTTAGCTGAGACCAATTTTGAATACTATATTAATTATTAATTAATATAAGATGAACAGAAAGGTAAATTGTATGATCTAAATAAAAATATTTACGCCATACTCATCAAACTATTCTGCTATAACATAACTTATCAAAGAAACTGAAAATAAACAATTACTTCAATTTTTTGATGTGTCTAATTAATTAATAACTAATAACCAACATAGATATTTGAATAAGAGATAATGTCCAGTATGAAACCACTGCAAAAATACAAATGATATCTAACAGACGTAAATGAATATCCTTATATCTTGAATTTATAGTAAGAATACTAATAAATTCAGTCACAATGACATATTAATTCAAACACAATATTGGGCTGACAAAGTGAAAATTATAAATAAACACAAGCATAACAAAGCATACTGTATTAATTATTATAAAACAGAAGATCATATACTGAAATATAGAGTGTATCCAAAACAATACCAGTCATGATATCAACTTGGAGATTTCCAGTTACATCCCATATCCAAAGATCAAAATTCAGTAAGGAAATAAAACCAACATCAAAATATATCTCAAGTATGTCTCTCTTCAGTCACTCCTTTCCTCTGTTCATCAAAATTCCTGACTTATATAATACTATCAGTTTTTTTTATTCAGTTTTCTCATCAATGCTACATGCAACATTATAGGATTCCTATAACCATTCAAAGAGAATCGAATCTCCTTTTATCAGACACCTGTCACTAGAGGATAATAATAAAAACAACTAGCCTGAATATTTGCTGGTTCACAGGAACTGACAAATTCGTGGCCGCTGTTGAAATTCCAGTCTTCAATGAATAGCCACGTCTTCCAACCAACATATTAAAAACATCCTGAAACTGTGGAGAAGAACGATGACATATCCTCCCGTGTTTAAACAAACAAAGCATCTTATTAAAAATCAATTAAAATAGATATAACGAAATAAACCATAATTTAAATGTGTGCCTGTAAAATCTACGATTTTACAGGCATGCATAACAAAAATTTTATTACCTGTTTGACAGAGAAGCAACCCATGTACTTTGAAAAATGAGAATAACCATCAAGTTCTATTTTGAAGATCGACTACTCTTCTGGCTTCGGCTAATTTGGCTTTAAGCTTGAAAATCACTAACTTCTGTTTTTCTACTTGTTCAAGCAGATGTTGATTGGTACTTATCATTGAATTTTTCACCCTTTTGTATTGGTTCTTTTTTACATTCACTTCTTTCCACCTGTTAATCCAGTTCAACAATTCCTCCCTGAATGTCCTATTTTCTTCCTCTACCAATGCTGCATTAGATTGACATTGTTTAAGTTCATCTTTTAATTCTATAATTTTGGTCTGGTATGCCCTGTCCATAACTTGTTGAAGAGTTTCTTCTTCATTTTCGTGACCTGAATTGGCTGCCTGAGGAGGAACAGGGTTTTCAATGTTTTGACCAGATGATTGAAGACTGATAAATGATGGTTCAGGATTTGAACTACAGATGTCCATATACGGTGAAGCAACCTCGGATTTACCCAATTTTGCACTAGTATCCTTTATAAGAGTAGGATCATTTATATGAGTAGTGTCAGGGATCGACGATGGAACGTCGTCCTCAATATGGAAAATTGAAGGATGAGCACCCTGTTGATTAACTATAGAAGTAGGAATTGTAGGCACATTGTTCATGCTTCTAGTAACCCTTCTCAAACGAGCAAATACCAAATTTTTTAATTCAAAGCCTCCATTATCACAACATACTTGTGCTAGTTGGTCTAATTTATGCATAGAATCCTTGCCATGTTTACAAAGATTATTTGGCTTGGTGAGATTTTTACAATCAACAACATTAATATCTTTTCTTTCGGTTAACCTGTCCTCTATTTTTGCAGGAGTACTATGACATTTATCAGATGAGGGTCAGTTTAAAGCTGCTTCAGAGCAACATGGAACTATATTACCAACATCATTATTATTGATACCAGCATTTATGGGTAGATTGGCTTCCTCAAGCCCTTTAGCCTCTGATTCAATCTCAGGAACATTACTGACCTCAGGCTTTACAGTAGCCTTTCGTTTCTTACGAGTCTTTGGGGAGGGGTTCGGCCAGTATTGAGTCGGCCCCAAGTGACATTCAGTTAAAAATTCATCCCATGATTTACCATTCAAAGATAGTTGATGCTGTATTATGATTTTGACTAAACCATGGTGAAATAAACTTCTATCAGGGTTATCGAAACTTCGAACCGCATGCGACATTTTTTTCAAACTTTGCCACAGATAAAATGGTAGATTAAGCCTACAGCCCTTTAATGCTAACAGGAGTCTTAGGTGGTAATAGTGTAGGTGAGAAAAACGTCCATCACAGGACACATACCTGACCAAAATATCGTAGAAGGATTGCCATTCAAGCTTCAGGAACTTGACAGAAACCCCTATCTTCAGTTTTGCATTATCTGTTAGTGGCAGCAACAAGGATAGACACTTCTTTTTATTAACCTTACCACCTTTGAACCAACATTCTCCAATTTGTGGGAGCTTTGTAGCCTCTGCGATTTTGGCTTCATTAATGATGAACTTAAAACCCCCAATTTGTGTAACTTATTCTTTTAAATTCAAATCAAATAGTTTGGTCACCTCTGCGTTATGGCCATCAAAACACTTAAAGAACTGCCCCCACCCAACCTTTTCAAATAGCAGGGAAACCTTCTCATCTGCTTCTATAAGCTCTGAACCTGAGATTTCAAAACGATTCAACGGAGCCATAGCTTCCTCGACACTATCCTAGTTTTGAAATGGAATGAATGGAGATGTGAAGAGGGAGGGGATAGGTATCCAAGTGCATGACATGATGCGAAAACTTCACATGCTTCAAATCTGACAGATATGAGGTCTCTAGATTTGGCCATTTTTAGCCAAACCTAGCGATGATGAGTGTTATAGCCAACATTCTGTTATGATACATGCATTACTAGCCATGACTAGCAGTAAAACTTAACCAATTCGACATATCAGGGATCGTTTGATTGATGGATCGTAAGTCAAGACATTGATTAGACACAGTGGTCATGATGAACTCGTACATTGTTATGAAATGAAAGGGTTATCAACATTAAATTCTGCTGATTCGATTCATCAATATATTCACAGCCGTCAGTTAATCATGAGGTGTTAGCCAAATCTCCATGCCAACACAGTGATCCAAGTAACAGGTGTTATTAATTTGACATATGGGTGATGTATCCTTGTAAACTCTGTCAATTAATGGTCTCTTCCAAGTTTTCATGAAAGGTGGTAACGTTTATGGACAAGGCGATATAGTATCGAAACCATACAACCTAATGTTTTGTATGACAAATAACTAATGACCTTCATTACCATTAGGTATGTATATACATAAAATTTCATAAATCTAGTTTTAAAACTTTTCTGAAATCCCATCGATTAATATCCTATATCAAATTTGATAGTATACTAAGTTATAAAACTATATTATATGAAAATTCCCATACGACACCCATTTATTTACTAACTATATATATACAAATTTTTACAAAGTGATGGTAAGATATTACATATGAAATGTGAACATTAGGTTTACTAAGAATTTTAATTTAATAAGTCACCTTTAGTTCTAGGAGTTTAGAACTCATAATACCTCATCCATATCCAGCTTCAAATAAACTCCAAATGTGTTTCATTGATTCCCATTTAGCATACTATCCCTTTAAGTTTCTTTAATCATATATAATCAAATAAATTTAACTTTAATGATAAAATTGATTATATAAAAATTTATGAAACTGACAGCTGCTAATTACCAAAATGTTTTCATCAACTATTAATATGTCATCTTACTCTTCTCTAATTGAGAGTACCTTCAGAATCAAAGATTCTGAAGGCACTCTTTTATAATTTAAATAGGTAAATTACAAAAGAGAGCTGATTTTCCTTCATCCTAATGAGAAATGAAGGGGTTGTGGCTGACTGCCAACAAATGGCGACAACCTGGGCGAACCCGTTATCTCTGCTCATACAACTTACAATGATATAACCGAAATCTTAAAACTTATTAAAAATAATAAAAAATTCTTTATCTAAATAAAAACCATTATTTTATTCATATTCGTAAGTATAACTCAGAAATATTCCATTTTTTGAAACAGAAATTTGATTAGGGATAAACTTAAAAATATCTTGATTGAAACAAAGTACTTCATAGTAATAATAACCTGCACCATCAGCATAGAGCATAGAAATCTACTTTTTTGAAAAGTTTCAAGAATCTGTTCCATAAACATAATAATTTTCTTTTTGTTTGCTTTTCTTTTCTTTAAACAATAATTCTAACTGAAGACTACTATCTGGGTATGGTGTCCCAATGTGATAGTATCATTCACGAGAGCTGTCTGAAATAAGCAAGCCGGCTCGTGATGAGACCTCTTGTCTTTTAATTTTTAAATCAAAATCCATCACCCTGGTGATCAGAAATGAAGTTATCCCAGACAACACTGATGATCATGATTAGGCCGGCTCATGATGAGACCTCCTATTCTTCAGTCAAAATTTATGTTTTTCTTTCAATTTCATTTTTTTAAATTTCATAAAATGAGAGATCATTACCCAGGATGGTAACCTTATGGTAATGTCAGTAATTAATATCACTGGAAAATGAATCAGTTGGCTCGTGATGAGACCCCTTATCTTTTGGTTTTTAAACCAAAAGCCATTACTAGTTTCCTAATAATGTCATACTAGTGATATTTGTAATTCTGATCGGACCGGCTTATTACTAAGACCTTTCATATCTCATTTTAGCATTTTATTGACTAGAACAAATCCTAAATAGTTTTCAGATGGTAAATACTTTTGAAGACTGATGATAGAGGTCTGTAAGAGTTTTTCAAAAGTACAAGCTTCGAAGAAGACATTTAATAAGCTATCCCCACTTTTACAAGAAAATAAAAAGGTGAGGAGTAATTTGAGCAACACTTACAAATAAAAACAATGATAGGTCTTTTATAGATTTAAGAAACCTTGATCATCCTGAACAAATTTTTAAAAGATTTCAATCAAATATCATAATTTTTCAGGCTCATGAGCAAACTGACTTTTGAACTTGAAGATTTATTTATTTACATTTATTTCTTCAGTTGCTAACTAAAGATTACTGACTGATTATATACAAAAATTTGACAGTCTGAAATATTTGACTCAACAGAACTAAAACTAAAAAATAACAGAATGATGTTTGAAAGTTATAAAAGTTTTATGAATTTCTCATCATCCTTAATTATATGGACTATAATTTAGTTTATATACAACAATATAAATTTATTTACAAACAAAAAACATGGTTTATGTATAAAAATATAACTTTATTTACAAACAACAAACAAATTATATACATTTTAAGACATAAAATATTAACAGAAATATTTTTTCAGAATCAGTCCATTCACTGGGAATGTTTCGGACTGACCTTCAAGTGTTTACAATCGAAAGGTACTTGGACCTATTTTCTCAGAAATAACAAAGGGACCTAACCACAGTTTCTAAAACTTAGTATGATCCCCCTTTTCCTCGTGAACTTTATCCCATTTTAAAACTAAGTCTCCCACTTGAAATTCTCGATTGGAACTAAAGGATTGGTCAAACCAAGATTTCACAATCTATTGATGTTTTGTAAAGTGTTGTTTTGACTTTTCTCTTTCTTCCTCAAGCTTTAGCAGAGTATTAATTCTCTTTTCCATTGCTGGGCACTCTTCATCTTGAACAGACTGAGCTAACTGTAATGAAGGTAAGAACAAATTTGGTGGTAAAATAGCTTCAATTCCATATACTAAGAAGAATGGTGAGTTACCTATCGCAGCCTTAGGAGTTACTCTATCTGCCCAAAGGGCATTGACCAATTCTGTATGCCAATTACGATGGTGAACTGAAATAGTTCTTTTGAGAATTTTCAATAAATTTTTGTTTGTTGATTCAACTAGACCATTCCCATGGGGATGATAGTTAACTGAATACCTAATCCTAATTCCCTTCTCTAAAGAAAACTGAGTTAACTCAATTGATGGAAAATATGAAGCATTATCAAAGACGAGGGAGTCTGGAATACCAAATCTTGTTATGATAAAGAATTCCAAAAATAATATAACCTGATTGGTATTTACAATCCTTAACGGTGCAGCTTCCGCCCAACGAGTGAAATAATCGGTTGCACTTATTATATATTTGTGTTGCATAGATGAGGGAGGATTTATTGGCCCTACTATATCAATACCCCATTGCTGAAAGGGTCTTTCAGCCGCAACAGGTTGTAAAGGAAAAGCAGGTTTTTTAACCCTTCCTGCAGCAAGTTGACATTCTTGGCATTTTTTGACAAAAGTATAGGAATCTTGAAACAAGGTGGGCCAATAATAACCAGCCCTGAGAATTTTGTGCGCATTAGTCTCTCCACCAAAATGACCTCCTGCTGGTCCAGAATGTAACTCTTTCAAAATTACTTCTGTTTCATCTTTATCTAGGCATCGAAGGTATACCCTGTCTGAATTTCTCCAAAAGAGGACATTATCAATTAATAAATAAGGGGCAGATTTCAATCTAAGTGCTCTTTTCCTTTTTGGTTCTAGGTAATCAGGGGCAGTTCCTGTTTCCAAAAGTATTCTTATGTCTGTATACCAGGAATCTTGAGGTGGAGGATAAAAATAAATTTCCTTGGTAAGTAAAACCTCATCAATGACAGTTTCAGCTTTATCATTAGGTAGATGAGCAGCTTCAACAACTAATTTACATAATCCTTGTCCTTTAACTATCGTCGAGGGTTTAATTTCTAAGTCATAATCTTGAAGGGATGTCATCCAAGGTGCCCTTTTCTCACCTAAGTCCTTTTGTACTAACAAGTTTCTGACTGAGGAATAAGGGACAATTAATTTCGTTTTAGATTTCAGTAAATATGGACGAAAATGTTTAATAGCTTTAAAAATAGCAAAGGCTTGTTTATCAACTTCATGGTAATTAAGTTCAACACCTTTGAAATTTGAACTCATGAAAGAGATTGGGACTTCGTTATTTTGCTGATTTAATTGTGTTAAAACTGCTGCATATGAAATATCAGAAGCAAAAGTATACAATATGAAATCTTTATTAAAATCTGGGCTTAGGAGGCTAGGAGCTTCTGAAATGGCTTCTAAAATTTTCTGAAATGATTCTTTTTCAGTTTGTCCCCAATTAAAAACAACATCTTTCTTAATCATTTTCTGCAAAGGATGAATGATTTCGGAGAAACTGGGAATGAATCTCCTAACAAAATTTATTTTTCCGAGAAATGATTGCATTGCTTTCTTGATAGAAGGATAAGTTATCTTTGAAATGGCTTGTATTCTTTTAGGATCAATCACGATTCCATGCTTTGAAACCACACAGCCTAATAGAATACCTTCTGAAACAACAAATATTGTTTTTTTTGGATTTAAGGATATTCCAAATTTTCTACATCGTTCAAATACCTTTCTGAGACGATTAAGGTGATTAGGTCGATGTTTAGAATATACAGTATCGTCATCCAAATAGACAATGTCTGAATGGTTAATTAAGCCTCTAAAAGAAATATCCATTTCTCTTTGAAAAGTTGCTCCCGCATTGATTAACCGAAAGGGCATCTTGCGGTAGGCATATGTTCCCCATGGAGTTCTAAAAGCAGTTTTCAATTGATCATCTGGGGAAACTAATATTTGGTTGTATCATGAGAAACCATCAAGAAGTGATAGTATCTCAGCCCCAGACACCTTTTGAAGAATTTTTTCCATGGGAGGAACTGGGTAATTATCCTTTTCAGAAGACTTATTCAGATTTCTAAAATCTACACATAATCTAATATCCCCATTTTTCTTCCTAACTGGAAC
The DNA here is from genome assembly GCA_001517045.1 of Pseudotsuga menziesii. Lineage (NCBI taxonomy): Eukaryota > Viridiplantae > Streptophyta > Pinopsida > Pinales > Pinaceae > Pseudotsuga > Pseudotsuga menziesii. Next base: position 547,275 of record LPNX010426112.1, read on the forward strand.
TAAGTTTGCCACCCATTGAGTATGCCTGATGGGGAAACTGATCTTGGCAGCTAACAATTTATTGAGTTCCTTTTTAATTGTTGGTTCTAGTGACGGGTGATATTTCCTTAGATTTTGTTGAAAAGGTTTTGACTCTTGTTTAATTGGAATTATATGTTGCATGACTTGTGTGTTGGAGGTTTTCAAGTCATCATATGTCCAAGAAAAGACATCTTTGAATTCCTTAAACAATTTTATAAATGCTGTTTTTTCTGCGGGGTTGCAATCTACTCCTAGGTTTACAGTTTGAGGATTTAGATTTGTTCTTAAATTTATGGTCTCATACCTCATTTGAGAGCTATTAGTTTTACAATTAGGGATATTTCTAAATTTATCCTGCAGATCAAAGAACTTTTCTAATCTTAGTTCTGAATTAGGGACTGGTTTTACCTGTTCAAAAGCTTTTTCAACTGAACAAAAATAATTTATTACCGAAAAATCCCGCAAATTTTCGTCATGAGTGACTTCGTCTATTGCTGAATCCTTAAAGGTATCCTCATTCATCAGAAAATTCAGTACCTTCACATCATTATCAAATACATGCCAGTTAAAAATGTTATCTGGTATAGAAGGCCTAAAAATCAACTCAACTGAAAAGAAATTTGGTGAAAGATTTTCTGACGGAATTAACTTTGATGCTACATTTGCCAACAAATCTGCTTCTTGATTTTGACCTCTAGGAACAAAATTTATGTTAAATGCATCAAAATGTGAGATAAGGTTCCATACCTCTCTTTGATAACTCTGTAAATGTTCAGATAGGCAGTGAATGGAGTTACAAACCTGTGTGACAATGATCTCGGAGTCACCATATACAATTAACTCTTTGATGCCCAAATCAATTGATTTTTTCAAACCTTGTATTAAAGCTTCATATTCCACCGTATTGTTTGTGCAATTAAATTCCATCCTACAAGCTATACATGTTTTATTTCCCTGAGGGTCCACCAGTAGGCAACCGGCTCCTGCTCCTTCTTTAGATTTCGCACCATCAAAATATAAAGTCCATATAGAACTATGCACAACCACTTTACTTTCTATAATATTCACAATATTTAGATTATCTACATCATTAATGGTTTCCGTGAGTGAAGAGTTAGGAAAAATAGATGTCACATTTCTAATTTCAGATTGCTGTTTATTTTCAGAAAGGGCAGAATTTTCAGCTTTCAAATTTCCAAATCCTAATTCATACATGTAATTCCCCATAATACAATCTGAAAATAAAACAGGTTCGCTAGGATCATGCAGTTCTGTGACAGTATGTTTCATATATCTTTCTCTATTTATCTTTATCTGATTTGACTTTTCGTTCTTAGGTAACCATAATGTTGACCAGTATGTGGCAAAGAATCCATTTAGTTGTTGAGACCAATCCCTACTTAAAAATAACCCATATGCATCTGGAATATTTGCAACAACAATATCTATAATTTGATAAACCGAAGGGTTACAAGCAATCCTGACTAAGACATCTTTCATTTCTCCTACAACCTTTACATTTGTCCTGTCCAATTGAGTTATTTGAGAATTAGATGGGACATATTTCCCATTCAATTTTTCGCATACTGATAAAGGCATCACATTGGAGGATGCTCCGGAGTCTACCATGCAATTATGAACATTCCTATTGAAAATTTCAAAGGTAAGTAAGAATGGAGGTGTGGTTGATTTAGAATTATTACCTATAAATGAAGCTATATCAGCCTTTGCTTTTCCTTTTTCCGTTGCTGTTGAATCATTATTAGAACTATTTGCAGCAACATTTTGTTTTGCATTAGGAATAATGGAACTCATGGATGGATTTATAATATGACTATTAGGAAGTGGGTATATTTGAAGAAGGTCATACATATTGATGTTTGCATGTGTCTTCTTTAAATCTTCAATTATATCATATTGTAAATCTAATTTAGGAGCATTTTGAGTAGGGTGAGTAATTTTGGTTGATTCAGAGTCTACTTTCTAGGTTGAGTTTGTTTATGAGGTTGTGAATTATTGTTGTCATTATTTGTAGTAGAACTTGACGAAGCTCCGGGGTTGTTTGCAAATACTCTACTACGAGTATTATAGGCATGTTTTCCTGTAGGCGGAATTTTACTCTCATATTCTTTCACAATACTGTCCCAGAAATGACTGTTAACTTGTTGAGGTTCCTCTGATTCTTCATCATTTTCTGATTCCTCTTCTTCTTCATTTTCAGTTATTTCTTGACTAGACGGAGTTTCAGACAAAGATAAAACAGCTCGAATTGTATTAAAAATCTCTTCATTTTCTGCTATGTCAGGTGGCATATTTTTATTATTTGCATTCGAGTTTTGCCTAAATTGATTTCTGAAATACCCCTAGAAGGAGAAGCTTCAAAATTAGTTTTCTTTAACCCTACAACTTCATTGGTTAATGTTCAAATAGCATTTTGCAGCTGTTCTATGTCAAATTCTCTGTCTTTTTCTGAATTGAGTTTTTCAGTCTTCCTACGGGGAAAAGTATCATATTTTCCACTTCTATCTGGTTCAGAGGACATAGAATCCTTCTCAACTTAAATGGATTCCTCAAAAGTTTCTACTAATGTTGTTTTCCCAGCTCTCTTAACAAACATCCCCGAATATTTCGGTAAAGCTGAGGTATAATTTTCAATAATTATATCCTCGGGTGGTTGAGAAGGGATTGGAATTTTGTTTTTTAATGTTAAAAACCTTTGATTGAAATATTTGATTCTTTCTTTAGGCTCCATTTTAATCCTAGATATTTCTAGGGCTAAAAGAGCGGGTGTCTTATCCTCCCCAAATTTATCTAGAAAGGCTTTTTTAAATTCACCCCAATTTGTGATTGATCCCTGAACTAACGAAAAATACCAAGTAGAAGCTCTTCCTTCAAAAGTTAGAGGAAGCAATCGACAAACTACATCTTCATGCTGAACGTTTAGGGTTTGAACAGCCAACATGAATTTGTCAGCATGCACCTCTGCAGGTTCTTTGTCATCTGGGTTAAACTTAGGAAGAAGTTTATCTGAATATTTAGGCAAAGGGTGTTGTACACCAGGGACATCTACAACAGTTCTTAACCAAGGGAGTTGTGGGTTAGGTGGATTAGGTGGAGGATTTCCTCCTCCTCCTACAAGTACATTTCCTTCCATAGGACTTCTTTCAAAACTTGAGGAACTTCCTGAATTAGATGGTCTTGGACTATCAGGTGGTGATTCAGGAGGAGAAGGTGGCTGATCAAAACCACCTCCCACAATTAATCTTATAGTAGTGTTTGGTTGAGTATTTTGTCTTTGATGACTTTCAATCTGATGATGGGGAGTGCTATCAGCTACTTCCAAATTTTGAGTAACTATGGTCAGTTGTGGATTATGTTGCTGTTGTCTAGGTAGACCATAATCTATTGGAGATATACCAAGTTGATTAGCGTATGCTCTGGTGAGAATATGTCGTGATTCTTCTAAAGTTTGAGTGCTTTGTTCAGGAGTAAATGGAGATGTGAGAGGATCACGTTCAAGGATGCTCCTAACAGTTTCTATAAACGGTGATCTACTGACTTTTGGAGGATGTTGGCTGGTTGGAAATGTTTCATTAGTTTCACCTGCCATTACTCATTAACAGGCCCTCCTTCTAGCGCCATTTGTTGGCCCGATTTTTATACCTTGGCCAAAAAGGAGGTTATGCCCACACAATCAGCTTAAAGCAGCGTCCGGTGTGTTTGGAATAGCAAAACCTCGCATGTTATGGTCCTGCTACCAGCTAAATTTTTCTCTTAAGGAGAAACTAATATTCAGCAAAATCTATCCTAATGTTATTTCTAACTAAATGAATCCTATAGTTAGTTTCAACTACCTAAATTGTCCTATAATTGCTTTATTAAGGAAAGACTTTGATTTTTTGAAGAGTTTTTCTAAATATAAAGTCTGTTAAAATTATGCTAAAAATTACACCAATTGATTTAACAACTGTTAAATGTAACTATACTAAGATAATAAACACCTAAACTATCTTAACTATCCTATCTCAGCCGAGAGCGATTTTGAATACTATATTAATTATTAATTAATATAAGATGAACATAAAGATAAATTGTATGATCTAAATAAAAATATTTACACCATACTCATCAAACTATTCTACTATAACATAACTTATCAGAGAAACTGAAAATAAACAATTACTTCAATTTTCTGATGTGTCTAATTAATTAATAACTAATAACCAACATAGATATTTGAATAAGAGATAATGTCCAGTATGAAACCACTGCAAAAATACAAATGATATCTAACAGACATAAATGAATATCCTTATATCTTGAATTTATAGTAAAAATACTAATAAATTCAGTCACAATGACATATTAATTCAAACACAATATTGGGCTGACAAAGTGAAAATTATAAATAAACACAAGCATAACAAAGCATATTGTATTAATTATTAAAATAGAAGATCATATACTGAAATATAGAGTGTATCCAAAACAATACCAGTCATGATATCAACTTGGAGATTTCTAGTTACATCCCAAATCCAAAGATCAAACTTCAGTAAGGAAATAAAACCAGCATCAAAATATATCTCAAGTATGTCTCTCTTCAGTCACTCCCTTCCTCTGTTCATCAAGATTTCTGACTTATATAATACTATCAGTTTTTCGATTCAGTTTTCACATCAATGCTACATGCAACATTATAGGATTCCTATAACCATTCAAAGAGAAACGAATATCCTTTTATCAGACACCTATCATTAGAGGATAATAATAAAAACGACTAGCCTGAATATTTGCTGGTTCACAGGAACTGACAAATTCGTGGCCGTTGTTGAAATTCCAGTCTTCAATGAACAACCACGTCTTCCAACCAACATATTAAAACGTCTTGAAACTTTGGAGAAGAATGATGACATATCCTCCTGTGTTTAAACAAACAAAGCATCTTATTAAAAATTAATTAAAATAGATATAACGAAATAAACCATAATTTAAATGTGTGCCTGTAAAATCTGCTATTTTACAGGCATGCATAACAAAAATTTTATTACCTGTTTGACAGAGAAGCAACCTATGTACTTTGAAAAATGAGAATAACGATCAAGTTTTATTTTGAAGATTGACTACTCTTCTGGCTTCGGCTAATTTGGTTTTAAGCTTGACAATCACTAACTTTTGTTTTTCTACTTGTTCAAGCAGATGTTGATTGGTACCTATCATTGAATTTTTCGCCCTTTTGTATTGGTTCTTTTTTACATTCACTTCTTTCCACCTATTAATCCAGTTCAACAATTCCACCTTGAATGTCCTATTTTCTTCCTCTACCAATGCTGCATTAGATTGACATTGTTTAAGTTCATCTTTTAATTCTATAATTTTGGTTTGGTATGCCCTGTCCATAACTTGTTGAAGAGTTTCTTCTTCATTTTCGTGACCTGAAATGGCTGCCTGAGGAGGAACAGGGTTTTCAATGTTTTGACCAGATGATTGAAGACTGATAAACGATGGTTCAGGATCTAAACTATAGGTGTCCATATGCGGTGAAGCAACCTCGGCTTTACCCAATTTTGCACTAGTATCCTTTATAAGAGTAGGATAATTTATATGAGTAGTGTTAGGGACCAACAATGGAACGTCGTCCTCAATATGGACAATCGAAGGATAAACACCCTGTTGATTATCTATAGAAGCAGGAATTGTAGGTACATTATTCATGCTTCTAGTAACCCTTCTCGAACGAGCAAATACCAAATTTTTTGATTCAAAGCCTCCACTATCACAACATACTTGTGTTAGTTGGTCTAATTTATGCATAGACTCCTTGCTATGTTTACAAGTATTATTTGGCTCAGTGAGATTTTTACAATCAACAACGTTAATATCTTTGATTTCAGTTAACCTGTCCTCTGTTTTTGTAGGAGTACTATGACATTTATCAGATGAGGGTCGGTTTAAATATGCTTCAGAGCAATAGGGAACTATATTACCAACATCATCATTACTGATACCAGCATTTATGGGTAGATTGGCTTCCTCAAGCCCTTTACCCTCTGATTCAGTCTTAGGAACATTACTGACCTCGGGCTTTACAGTATCCTTTCGTTTCTTACGAGTCTTTGGGGAGGGGTTTGACCAATATTGAGTCAGCCCCAAGTGACATTCAGTTACAAATTCATCCCACGATTTACCATTCAAAGACAGTTGATGCTGTATTATGATTTTGACTAAACCATGGTGAAATAAACTTCTATCAAGGTTATCGAAACTTTGAACCGCATGCGACATTATTTTCAAACTTTGCCACAGATAAAATGGTAGATTAAGCCTACAACCCTTTAATGCTAACATGAGTCTTAGGTGGCAATAGTGCAGGTGAGAAAAATGTCCACCACAAGGCACATACCTGACCAAAATATCGTAGAAGGCTCACCATTCAGGCTTCAGGAACTTGACAGAAACCCCTATCTTCAGTTTTGCATTATCTGGTAGTGGCAGCAACAAGGATAGACTTAAAACCCCCAATATGTGCAACGTCTTCTTTTAAATTCAAAGAAAACAGTTTGGTCACCTCTGCGTTATGGCCATCAAAACACTTAAAGAACTGCCCCCACCCAACCTTTTCAAATAGTAGGGCAACCTTCTCATCTGCTTCTATAAGCTCTGAACCTGAGATTTCAAAATGATTCAACAGAGCCATAACTTCCTCGACACTATCCTGGTTTCGAAATGGAATGAATGGAGATGTGAAGAGGGAGGGGATAGGTATCCAAGTGCATGACATGATGCGAAAACTTCACATGCTTCAAATCTGACAGATATGAGGTCTTTGGATTTGGCCATTTTTAGCCGAACCTAGCGATGATGAGTGTTATAGCCAACGTTCTGTTATGATACATGCATTACTAGCAATGAATAGCAGTAAAACTTAACCAATTCGACATATCAGGGATCATTTGATTGATGGATCGTAATTCAAGACATTTATTGCAAACAGTGGTCATGATGAACTCGTACATTGTTACGAAATGAAAGGGTTATCAACATTAAATTCTGCTGATTCGATTCATCAATATATTCACAGCTGTCAGTTAATCATGAGGTGTTAGCCAAATCTCCATGCCAACACAACGATCCAAGTAACATGCGTTATTAATTCGACATATGGGTGATGTATCCTTGTAAACTATGTCAATTAATGGTCTCTTCCAAGTTTTCGTGAAAGGTGGTAACGTTTATGGACAAGGTGATATAGTATCGAAACCATACAACCTAATGTTTTGTATGACAAATAACAAATGACCTTCATTACCATTAGGTGTATATATACATAAAATTTCATAAATCTAGTTTTAAAACTTTTCTGAAATCCCATCGATTAATATCCTATATCAAATTTGATAGGATACTAAGTTATAAAACTATAATATATGAAAATTCCCATACGACACCCATTTATTTACTAACTATATATATACAAATTTTACAAAGTGATGGTAAGCTATTACATATGAAATGTGAACATTAGGTTTAATAAGAATTTTAATTTAATAAGTCACCTTTAGTTCTAGGAGTTTAGAACTCATAATACCTCATCCATATCCAGCTTCAAATAAACTCAAAATGTGTTTCATTGATTCCCATTTAGCATACTATCCCTTTAAGTTTCTTAAATCATATATAATCAGATAAATTCAACTTTAATGATAAAATTGATTATATAAAAATTTATGAAACTGACAGCTGCTAATTACCAAAATGTTTTCATCAACTCTTAATATGTCATCTTACTCTTCTCTAATTGAGAGTACCTTCAGAATCAAAGATTCTGAAGGCACTCTTTTATAATTTAAATAGGTAAATTACAAAAGAGAGCTGATTTCCCTTCATCCTAATGAGAAATAAAGGGGTGTGGTTGACCGCCAACACAACCCAAAACCCAAAAATGAAGGAAAGTTGAGCTGATCTCTGATTTTTGAAGGGTTGACACACCTTCCTAGACTACACCAGAGCGCCAAAGAGGGTTGGCGCAATTACTACACTCGGAAAGAGTGCCAGTGGCACTATGTCACTTAAGGGAATGAGTGTCAGCACTCTATATGAACTACCCAGGTGCACCAGAGGGACAGAGAGGCTAGAAGCCTAACACTAAACTGAAGAAGAGTCATGGAGATCCAAGAAAATCTTCTATGACAAAATCTACAAGAGGGAGGGTCTCTAGAGGTTATGAAATGGATTGATAAAAAGACATGAAATCAAAGACAAAATGAAATCAAATCTCTGTCTGTCCCCAGAGGAGTAGCCAAATTTGTTAGTGGATAAATCTACTCAAGTGGACTCACGCCAGATCTCCCTAGTCCAAGTGGATCTAGAACAAATAAAGTACACAATACAATCTACTTTCCTATATTAAATAGAAATGCAAGTTAATAGATAGATCACCTACCTGAGGTATGCAAATCCTCCTCTCTTTGTTTATCAAAGATCCAGAGCCTTCAAATCTTAAGCTGGAAAACCCTGTAGAGCAAGTGGAAACAAGAAAATAGTACATGTGTATATAAACATGAATTGATCTAAGCTAAAAGTTAAGGAAGAAAGCTCTAAAAATTATAAACACATCAATGATTTGTTATCCAGAAATACACACCTCCTGCGGACAAGAGCTGGTTCCCTAGATATGAATGGTTCAGGTCTAGAACAAAACACAAACACCAAATGTTAAACTTCCCCTAGATGGAATGCCATTATACTTGTCTCAAATTTTGTCCTCGCTATCCTCACAGAAGAGCCTGTAAAATATGGAAAAAAACAAGACAAACATGATAGAATACAATATAATCAACTAGATCTATGCTTGTGACCAAGGAATCAAGCAATATAAATAAATGAAACAATAAATATGGGGAAGAAAAGACATTTTTTATTAGAAATTATTGGAGAGACTACAACCTTCATGCCTTGGTGTTGAGTATTCCTTCCAATGGCTCCTTGCCTCTCACTTCACCTTGCCTCCAAAGACTCAAGAATGATTTTGAAAGAGTTTGGTTATGAAACACAATTCTTCCTCCTTTTGCCCATGGGGGGTGAGCTAGTATTTAAAGGCATGGGAGGATATGTATGGTTGAGGATCTCATGGGTGAGGTGGAGATAATATCCTAAAAGGGAGGATATCGAGCTCGAGTTGGTCCTAAACCATAGGGATGAGGCTCCATGGAGATCATTTTCGAGAATCCTCTCGAAGCTTCTCTTTTTTCCTTGAAAACTTGAGCACCACTCCTCCAATGAAGCAAATAGGCGGTGATAAGGGGGAACCATTTCTTGCAGTAAGGACAAGAGTGGTGGCACCACTTATTTATCATGTATCAGGAGTGGTGCTGACTTGGGTAACACTTTTTGTCAATGGGAGAGGAGTGTTACCAGCTCAACACAGGGAAAAATTGCAAGGGGTTAATTTCTTACTTCATTTCTCTAGGGAAAATTTTGAGGGATTGGAGCAGTCAAGGGAATTCCTATCTCATAACATGAGGGTGATGAGATTTTATTATAACATGCTTATGGAAAGAGATTTTTATTATTGTAATGAAGGAGATACATAGAATTACATAGGAAAGAATGTCACAACCTAGCCTTAACATTGCAACCTTCCATCCAACAATCCAAGCCAAGCCTCCAAAGGATGATAGGGATCACCTAGAAATTCCAATAGCATAAGAGTACCATAGTCCTTCCTCCCTTGACAATGGAGAGAGGGTTCAATTTATAAGGCTAAAGGGATAGAGTAGGTTAAGGATTAGGAGGATGGGTCTCATGGATATTTCCCATAGGTTAGGGAACCGAATGCCACCTCACCTAGATGATAGGGATGATCCTCCACCTCATCCACCTTCAAGAAGGCCCTCGAAGCTTCACTTTTTCCCCTCTAAATAGCTTTGGTGCACTTTTCTATATGAGACAGAGTGCCAGAGAGGGTTGGTTCATCTTGCAAGAGGGGAAAGAGTGCCAGCGGAATTCCTTGCATGAAGGGAAATCATTCCAGCAAGGGGCTAGCACACCTTTCCTTAGGAGTAAGAGTGCCATCTTACCTAGAGAGGGTAAAAAGGGTAGGAACAACCTCAATTTCAGTCCAGTTTAGTAGAGGGAACTTTACGGATTATGCATAAGGTTGACACATGGATCAAGAGGACAAGATTTCGGTGTAACAACTTAACTTCATGGATCCTCATCCCTAAATTTTAGGACCAACTGGGCTCAACATACATCATTGTAGGATCCTCCCTCCATCTCACGGATGATATCCTCAACCTATTCTATCTTCCCATGGATTTAAATACTGGCTCACCCCCCATGGGTAATGGGAGGAAGATTATGTTATTGCATCTAAACTCTGGGCAAATTCAGCGAAGACTAGTGAGCAATTGGTAGGAAAGATTGAGGCTTTGAGGAAAGTTTCACTTCAGAATGGTTTCTCAACACTAAGGCTTAGGTTGTATTCTCTCTTTCTCTCCATTTCATTAATGCAACTAAAGGTTTCTTTCCCATGAATATTATTGTGTTTGAATCACTGTATTTATTATTGAACTCCTTGGCCATTAACATAAGATCATAGATTAAGCTTGGTACTTTGTTCTAGTGTGTGTTTTATTGTGTATCTTGCAAGACAATATGTGGAGATCAGACACTCCAAAGACCAGCCTTTTACAAATTGTAAGAGGTAAACGAGTATTTTATTCAAGATATCTATGTGATCTTAGGGAAAGTGCTTTTATGTTATAACTTATTTGTTCTAGCATTGAATGTTTCAGGCTAGGGAAACAACTTCTGTCCGGAGAAGGTGAGTATTTTCGGTAATAAAATTGGTGACTCTGCTGGGGAGAAGATCAAAATTCTTGGTTATTCTTGGTTCTTGCCTTTTCTTCAAATTTTCAACTTCTTAATAGATCAGATATACTAGTAAAATAACTAGATTTGGTTTGGAATTGCTAGATCTTCCTTGAGCTGCCTCTAATGTTCCATATTCTTACTGATTATTATCATTTGGATCTAGTTATTGACCTCTAACATCTTCTTTTTGTGCCTTGTGTCTGATTTCACAATCTATATTCACCACCTCACCTAGGTAGTTTTGAAAGAGCGGCCACCGCACATTCTTGTAAGGAAAAAGGAAGTTCCACTGTAGTTATCCAGTGAACAGTGAATGGTGCCACCACTCTATTATTGTTGGTAAAGCGTGGTTATGGAGTAGTAATGCTATGTTCTGCTATCAACCAGCGGTGCCAGGTAGGGTTCCAATCCCAATTTGATTTTGAAATTTGGAATTTGGAATTTGGTTTCTTAAGATTGTTTAGCTTAGTCACTAATAGTTTAAATTGTTAATCAAAATCTGGAAAGTGTGTTTAGGCTTGATTGGTCTTTACCTTTAAGGACTAGTTTGATTTTGGCTTATGAGCTTCTTGTCTATTTGATTTCTGGTTGAATAAGAAGTTTTTAAAAATAAATTCTGTATTCATATCTATGAAGGTTGCTTATCCAACTGGAAAGAAAGTAGTATTACTTTTATTTTCTTCATTTTTTGATTTAAGATTGTCTTCATATTTGATTTTTGAAAAGAATGAGAGAAACGTTCTAAATTCTAAGCATAGGTATGAACTATTAATTAATTGATTAGTCTCATAGACTTTCAGGTGTTTACATTTTGATTGGTTTTTATATATATTTTCCTCTCAAACAAAAAGAAAAGTTTGTTGTTTCATCTTGTTTTCATTTTGAAGAATTTGAAAAAGTATGGTGTGTTAAGTAATCATTATAGTATTTCTTTTCGAAAGAGATCTTATCCTTTTCCTTTTAATTTTTTTTTGTTTTTGAAGTCTTTATATGCTTGCAATAGGTTTGAAAATATAGTTCCATATTATTTTGCATGGGATTGATTCATTTTGGATAAGTAGGAATCAAACATCTATCCCTTCCTTAAGTATTTTGCGAAAAGTGAAAGTGAAAATATTTGCATGAGCATCATTGCATGGTTTTACTTTTCATTACTCACCTCATGCATTCACCTAACCGCAAAAGATAAAATTAAGTGCTAGTATTAGGTTAAAATTTGTAGAGAGGTGTAATAGGTTAGAGACGTGTTCCAACATCTTTAAACATAGGAGCTGTCGTTATTTTCCTGCATTGCATCTCGGGGATCATGTGGTTCTTCCACGTATTACTGGTATATAAAACAACCTTTGATGTACCCTTGAGGTATATCAAAAGGTACTTCATGTAATCAGTGGTATATAGGAAGTCCCCTTTCAAATGGTTGTGCATTAGACAACACTACTACGGAGAGGAGCTCCCACCTACCTTGTGTATATAGTTAGACATTTTTAGGGATCCTGAGACCATACGAGCATATCCCTTTGACCGTATTATCACCAATATACACTAAGAACAACCCTCAAGGATATTTCTATGCACGTACCATCCAGGTAATTGGGTATTCAGGAAAGGGTACGGTCCCAATCCTCCTTGTCGTATTTTACTGTTGGACCCTGCGGTATACCACGAGTTGTGGTGATTTGACAATCCTGTGAGGATCCTAACTTTTAACCACTCATATCACTGTTTTTATTATTTATTTAGCTTTATTAGCGTTTGATTTTCCTTATTAGATAGAGGTTTTACTTCTGAGAACAATTTGGGATTTCCAAATTGGTTGATTTTTCATGGATAAGGTCCCATCAGTTACAAGGGTTATCACTTGAACATCCTTTAAATCATGTGACCCAACTTCCCATGGAGTGAGATATGGCTACAAATTATGAAGAAGGTAGTGGTCCTATGCCTGAATTGGAAGGAATTCTGGTTACGGAAGAAGGAGGTGAATTCTCTCCTCTTTTCAATGCTCCCATTACTAGATTTGCAGTACCACCTTTAGTGGAGTAACCCTCCTCTTGGAATCCATATTTTTCCATCCCTATTCCTTATGGAGTTGGGCTCAATCCATTTTAGCTTGATGAAACAGTGGCTCCTATATTTGGACCGAATGCTCCATTTTGGGAAACCGCCCTTGGCCAAGATATCTATCAATTTGGTTCTACTAGTACCGTAAATATGTCATCTATGGATCTAACTCCAAACTCTAGAAGTCCCTTACCCTACCTTTTACCTAGTGATATCTTGGGTAGATCATTGAATGTCCCTTATAGTGCCATTCCAATGAATGCTCCTTCTGCACCCACAGTGGCTATACTTACCACTCCTGTAGGAGTGCCATAGTATGTTTAGAATCCATTGTCAAATTATCAAATGGGAGGAACTTCTATGCCCCCCATAAATTTTTTGAATGTTGGAAGTCTATTTTTACCCTCTACATCCCATACGGTTAGGGGATATTATGTACATGTTTTACATAATATTCCACAACCTCACCCTCCAGCTATTGGACCTAGTAGTCATGCTGGTTATGGTCCTATTGGATCTTCTTCGCAGTCTCCCACATGATCTTGGGTCCCTCCTCAACAACCCAATATTAGTAATTAATACCTTAGTGGGGCACAATACAATAATCTATTATATGTCCCTTATCCTAGATAACTTACCAATCAGTGGACTCAACCTACTTATGGACCCCAAGCTGGACCTAACCAATCACAACCACCATCCATGGGTCTAAACACTCCCAATTATCAATAGTTTGCTGGGTACTATGTCCAACCTCAATAGACCTATGGTCCTGCTAGGGTAGCCTTACCTTATCAATATTATAATTACCCACAACCTAACCGAAAGCTTCCATTTTTGGCTACCTTGGATCTTCTAGACTTATCAAAGTTAATAAATGATCACATTCAACATGATCCTTTTTGACTAAATTTTTTGATCAAACTACCATCAGACATTCCAAATTTTGATGGGAAACAAGGTGAATATATGAAAAAACATGTGATGAATTTCCATTTGTGGTGTTCATCTAACTCCCTAATGGATGCTTCCATTCGTTTGAGGCTCTTCCATATAACGTTTGCTGGTACAGATGCAAAATGTTGTATCGAACTTTTGCAACAATTGTTTATGGATTTTAATTCGTTGGCAACTGTTTTCCTTACTTGTTTCCAGTTACCCATCTGGTATGAAACTATCATAGACCTTTTGACCTCTCTTTGGCAGAACACTTATACTCACATATACAGTCATATCCATGAGTGGAGGAGACGTCGAAGGTTAATCAAAGATCCTATTCTTGATCAACCGTTAGCTGATTTGTTTACCAAATCCTTGTTTCCTCCTATTTTTCGGGATCTAGCTATGGGCAGTGTTATCATGGAAGAGCAGGCTATTAGCTGAGAAAAATATTTGGATTTAGTTTATTATTAGTTTGGGACTTTATATGATTTGATTCCTAATGCTCCTCATCCTAGCACCGATTCTTCCAAGCCAACCTCTAAGACTCCTATAGATGGTGTTGTTGGTTCAATCCAACCTTCATCCACAACCAAGTTTGCTAAACCACATAGTGCTTCTACTGCATCTTCTTCCAGTCCTATTCTTTCCACTGAGGTGAATTCTATCCATTATTCACAAACACACAGTAATAATAAGGAAGGTAAAAGTAAAAATAAAAAACCTGGAAACCAACAGGAGAATACCAAAACCACAACTCCAGAGAACGATACAAAACCTAGAAGGAAGGATAAGTACCCTTGTTTGTTGTGTGGAGTTGATCACTTCATGAAGGAGTGTCCTTGTCATGAAGAGATCAACAAGTTTTTGAAAAATAATCCCACACCAGCAGTGTTAACCAACCCTTTTCCATCCCAACAACAATTAATCGATCATACATCTTTGCATTGTCCCTCTTCCTCCACTAAGGAAATCATAATGATGTCCACCGAGACCGTTGCGTTGACTACTAGAAATCAAACATATGATAAAACTCATGAGAATAGATATGAAGATGATTCTCTTGAGAAGACTCCTCCCGTCAACCATTCTCCTCCACCTCCTTCTAATGGTCCTCTCACTATTGATAAACCTAGTTTTGACACAATCTTGTGCCTTCCTAAGAGTACAATCCGTAAAAATGTTTTCAATACTAGTGCTCTAGCTGCTCAATTCTACAACATCGTTGAATATTTATCCCAATCACCTTATGTCATTTCCACACTAGATTTACTCCAAAGTTTCCCTGCACAACGAAATAATTTGTTGTCAGCCCTAGGGGCCTTAGATCCTGAGAATTCCACCATGATCACTTTTAATGTGGAGAATTATAAATTGAGGTTATCCCATCAAATCGCGACTAGGGTGGTAGGTAGGAAATTTCATATGACTGTATTGGATGAAGGATCTTCCACCTCGGTTTTATCTATGTATTGTTGGAGATCCATTGGTTCTCCTGAACTTAATAAGTCACCAACCACCTTGAAATCCTTCGATGGATGAGGTTTCCAACCTCATGGCTTGGTAGCAAATTTATCAATTGAGTTGGGGGGAAAAACCGTTTTTATAGAAGTATAAGTGGTCAATTCTCCTTTGCATTACAAATTATTATTAGGAAGGAGTTGGTTCTATGCTATGACGTCCATTGCGTCATTAGTTTTCTGTACGCTCCAATTTATGCATTAAGGCAAAATTGTAACCATCGATCAAATCGATTATTGTTGGCCTGATATCACCACTATCACGAAAAATAATATTCCTATGTTAGGGAAGTCCCCTACTCCCTATCAATCTGTAGAGGTTGGACTTTTGAAAGATTCATCCTTCATGGGAGTCTTTCCATCTACTCCTACCCATCCTAGTACATAAATTTCCACGTTAAACATGATATCATCCACGACTGGGGGCATGTATAAATGCAAAGAGATTGCTGAATTGCCTTCTATGGGTCCACACAAATACCTATACAATGACATTCAATATGTTCTGATGCCTACATAGATGATCAACATTTAGTAGCATCAGATCCTTACCATCTAACCTATTGGCTAGATTCCCCTCTCCCAACTCTGGATTATCTCACAAAATTTTCTGTTAGATGAGTCTATCATGGAGGTTATGAGTTTGGATGAATTATTATGGGAAGGCTCTCATCATGGATCTTCATTTCTTCCTAATTCCAATTTTGTAGATTCAGTTTTTGTTTCTCTTATCAGTTCCAATAATTTTGAGTATCCACAAATGCATGTATTATTACAAGGTGTTGATTGTAAAGGGAATTTATGCAACATCACTAAAACGATTCCCGTCGACATATCGGTGAAGCTAGGTGTTTTTTAACATGTTCACATTGGCTAGAACTATTCGGCAAGGAATTTTGTGATGTTTTTGCTTGGAGTTATGAAGAAATTTCAAGGGATTGATCCATCTATTGTCGTACATGAGATCAAGACTTACCCAATGACAAAAATGGTTAGGCAAAACCTTCGTTAGGTCCACCCAAGGAAAGCTGCAGCTATTAAAGCTCAAGTTGAAAAATTTTAAAAGTTGGTTTTATCTACCCCGTGCCTTTAACCGAGTGGGTATCTAATATTGTTCCTGTTTCCAAGAAACAGAGCACTATTAGGGTTTGTATCTATTTTTGGGACTTGAACAAAGCTTGTCCAAAAGAAAACTTTCCTACCAGTCATATTGATCAGATAATTGACAACTGTGCTGGAAGTGTCATTTTTTCTTTCATGGATGGTTTTTTTAGCTATAATCATATTGAGACATTTCTCACTGACCAGAACAAAATGACATTCAGTTTCCCATGGGGAACCTTTGCTTATTGCAAGTTACCTTTTGGCTTGAAAAATGTTGGAGCTACTTTCCAATCAGGCATGTCTTAATCTTTTCATGATATAAAACACACTAGAACCATATCTAGATGACCTACCTGCTCATTCACAGTAGCAAGAGGATCATTCAGGGCATCTTAGGCACATTTTCCTTAGATGTTGTCATTACCATATCTAGCTTAATCCACGCAAGAGCATTTTTTGTGTTGAGACTGGACGCCTTCTTAGCTTTGTTTTTTCCAAATATGGAATTCAAATTGATCCCTTGAAAATTGTCGTGATTGTGGCCTTACCCACCCGCCCCCCCCCAAATGACATCACTGAACTCCATATTTTGCAAGGGAAGGAAAAATTTATTCGTTGTTTTGAATGCAAGTTTTCAAAGAAAACATATGGTTATATGCGTCTGTTGAAGAAGATCACTCCCTTTATTTGGGATGATCAAGCTCAATGGGATTTTGATAATTTAAAGCATGCCATAAGACACTCATATGTATTACACCCTTTGAATTATTCAAAATATTTTCATCTCTATATTGTTGCCTCCACTACTACCATTGGTATGGTTCTACTACAGGAGGATTCGAATGGTCAAGAGCATGTGATCTACTATCTTAGTAAGATTCTTCTTGACTCTGAGACTCGATACTCACATGTGTAGAAACTAGTTTTGGCTACGGTCATTGTTGTGCAACATTTCTGTCATTACATCTTACTTCACACCACTATCATGCTCGTAGATTAAAACCCTATGTACTACATTCTGACTCATCGGGTATTAGGGGGGAAATATTCTCATTGGATTGTTATCCTATAGGAATTTGATCTCGAGTTCTATAAGACCACTTGTAAGAAGTACTTAGTCTTCGCAGAGTTGATGTGTGAAATTCCCCGTGATATTGTGGAAACTGAGCCCAATGATTCATTTTTGGATGAATTCTTGTTCCTAATCAGCATGATAGATCCATGGTATGGAGATTTGATAGTATATCTCCAAACTCAAATATTTTACCCCAAACTATCCCGCAATGTATTCTCCACCACGCTAAATATTATCTCATTCTCAATGATAACCTATATCGGTGTGGTATTGATTCAATTCTATGACGATGTCTTACTCATGACAAGGTTGAACAAGTCCTGAATGACTTCCACTCTAGAGTATGTGGCGGTCATCTTTCTGTGATGGCTACAACTCATAAAATTCTTCACACTTAGTACTTTTTGGCCCTCGATCTTCAAGGATTTCCATGAAGCGGTAAAAAAATTCCAACCTTGTCAGCTATTTTATCCTAAAAATCACACCCACCCTGCTCCATTACACTCTGTCATTGTCATTGGCCCTTTTTCCAAATGGGGGATTGACTTTATGCATTGTAAGCCTACCTCAGCCAGGGGGGAATGGTTAAATTATTATAGTTGTTGATTATTTCATGAAATGGGATAAGAAAATCCCTACATATGTTGAGGATGGCAAGACTTCCACCCTCTTCTTATTTAATCATGTCATCGCTAGGTTTGGAGTTCCACAGGCCATAGTAACTTAACACAAATCTCATTTCCGTAATTTGATGATGGACAAGCTGAGTTCCAAGTTGGGATTTCGTCATGAAAAATAAACCCCCTATTATCCACAACCTAATGGCCAAGTGGAAGAAATTAATAAGGTCCTTAAGACCATGCTTCATAGGATGGTTGGATATCATAAATCCAATTGGCATTTAACTCTATTTTCTGTACTTTGGACCTATAGAAGTTGAGTTAAAACAACAACCGGTTTCATGCCTTTCCAATTGGTATATGGACTGGAAGTTGTCCTACCTATCGAATGTGAAATTATGTCACTCAAGCTAGTTTTTAAACTTCTACCCAACACTTCCATCGAGGAAGAAAATTTTCTTTATTGAACGAAACTTGATGAGACACGATGAGATGCCTCTTTGGCTAATGAATCACACAAAAAAAAAATCAAGGCTCAATATGATAAATCATTTCAACCCCGTGTTTTCAATGAAGGAGATATGGTTCTAAATTACAATCAGAAACATGATAAACTTGGGAAAGGGAATCTATAATCAATGTGGTATGGTACTTATATGGTTAGCAAAGTCTTGGAAAAAGGGGCCTATGATTGTTGACTATGATGGGATACCTTTCAGGAAGCCTCGCAATGGGATGTACCTGAAAATGTACTATGTTTAGGATATATTTTCATTGGTACCTTGTATATATGTGTATATTTGACTTTTTAAGTGTGGTTTTGTTATTTTAAGTATGGTTTTGGGTTCTTTTCCGGTGCTTCTTATCCCATGTTATGATTTAAATTCTACAGATGACTCTCTTCTATGGTTTTGCCGATGCTGCTTGCTGCCACACCCTGAATCTCACTTCATTCGCCTGGGTACTATATTCCCAAGAAAATGATTTAGTTAGTTCAGGAGCAGTTTGTCTAGGTCCAACCACCAACAATGTCACCAAGTATCACATAGTGATAGGGTTGCTAACTGAAGCTACATCTCGCGATATCGATCACTTGTTCGTCTTTAAGGATTCTCATCTTGTGGTTTCTCATTTGAACAATGTTTATGCCATTCGAAACCCAACGCTCCTTCGAATTTTTTGAAGGGTACATCTGTTGGAGAGGTCATTTGAGCCTGTTACTTATCAACACATCCCAAGATCTTATAATACAATTGTCGATTCACTTGATAATTAAATATTACATTGGTACATTGCTCATTCTTTACATTGGTAAGTAAAGTAACATGGGACATTGTAAATAAATAGTAAAAGACATAAATCCCATGTAAATAACATTCCATTATTAAAAACAAGTAGGCCGCAAAAACATAAGTATGTGTGTGTGTATATATATATATGAGTGTTTTACAAAAAATATGGTTTTGAGAACTCGACTGAAGCATGCTGGCTTTCAACACTACATGATAACAAAAATATTGAAGCTGGGATCTTTTAGTATATAGATCATGCATAACCCTAATGGTGCTCATGGTAGCACTTGATATCCCTTGCCACTCTGCGTAGCAAGTAGTCGAAGCGACCTGACACACCCATTGTGTGCCTCTGGTACCTCCTAGGGAGGTCATCTGCTGAGATATATGGAATGTCTAGAGTGATTCAGTTGAGATTCTCTTCGAGCTCGGTCATCTCATCATCACCAAGATGCACAAATCAAGCCCTGACTTGCCTATCTATTGGATATGATCCTCTAGATCGCTTTATTCCCACATATGTATGATAAGAAGTAGGTCTCGTTACCACACATAAAAATCATAAAATGAAAAAAAATATAAAAAACATGTATATCTTAGTGTTTTACTCACCAAGGCCACCCCACTTCTCATCCACTAGTAGAGCTAGGTCTGGGTCCCCTCTGAAGTCAGTGATTTCATAGGAATAATCCCCAATCATGAGGAGTTGGTCATCCAACCAGTGAAAGAAGGTAGCTCCATACTTGACCCTCGGTCCTCTGCCACCATGGCGGGCCATGACCTCCACCCATTTGAGCATGTGTAGATCGCGTGCCCTGAGCTCAATAAAGGCCACCTGTTGCCTCAATAGTGGTACCCTCTCAAAAAATAATGACACTAAGATTGTGCCATATCTAAATTATTTTAGTTCTCCACGCTGAAACTTGGCCAGATGCTCTTTGAATGTGACCAATAGGGGTTCTACCTAGTTGAATAATATAGGGTCCATGGCCTCCAAGGAATATAACACACGGGATCTGGATTCCTGGTGAGCCCCTTAACTCCCAAAGATACACTGCATAGTAAATAGGATCGTCCATAGAGGTAGGTCCATCACATCGGTAATGGGGATTTTATTCCCACACATCTGCATGCCTGGAAAGTAGTACTAGACTATAAGTCCCTAAGTAGTAACATCATGCCTCAAGGACCGGTGAAAGAAATAGGTGCTCCTCGCCTAGAAAATCCGGTTAGGAAGTAGATATTCTCTACCTCCACGGTCAAAATATGAGCACCCACTTCAAATTATTGTTTCTTTGTATTCCACATCATGAGGATATATTCCAATAGTCTCAGTTGTTCTCTCATGCTTGGTAGCTTGAAGAATTTAATCAATCCACACTCACGAAGAGCATGTACGGTTCCTTGATCATTTTATTCTCTTATGTCATCTAGTTCATGTTCACGTTCTTTCCAGACAACCATTTTTGACAATGCACCCTTCCAAAAGAGTAAATTGAAGGATTAGAAGTCATATCCAAACATTTAAAATCCTTTAAAATTTGTAATTTGGTTTATTTTTAATGCGTTCTAGGAAAACATGCGACACCACTAGTTATCCGTTAGAACAGAGAGATGCCACTGCTTTTTCCTTTAGGAAAAAATGCGGTGTCACTTGAGCACCGCCCTTCCCGAAAAGGAAAAGTGTGGTACCCACAAAATGCATTTTCCCTTTGGAAAATTGCCTTAAAAACCTAAAAAATGCATCAAATTTGAAAATGGAAACCGTGAAATAATTAGGAATGAGTCCTAGAATTACCTAGTTTAGATAGTTCGGGAAATGGTTGATCGTAGGCTCTGCAATCCAAGCTTCAAATTTTCACTCTAAATGGCTATTTTTCTCTCCAAATTGGGTAAAAAACAAATGGTAAATGTTTTTAACATTTTATAATGTTTTATTAACTATTTTTTTATCTATTTTATTAATTTTTACCCTAGTTTGGTCATATAGAGTTTAATTTTTATTTTAAAAAGTGTCTAATAGTCTTTTTAAAGGTTGCACGGCATGGAGAAGTAATATTTTTGGATATGAAAGAGTTTTTTTTTGTCTTTTTTGCTCTCGCACAAAATGAAAATTTTTTTGAGTGCTATTTACGAAACTTCGGTCGTGCTCATAAACCTAGCACTGAATTTCCAAGTCAAATTTTACCTCTTTTTCAGACTAGTTAAACCCTTTTTCACGAGAAAGAAACCCTAATAGAGTCCTCTTTAATCTCTTTTGATACTCTTAAAATGTGAAAATATTGCCAAGTGAACTTGTCTTCTTCATGCTCGTAAAAGGTCCTGAAGAGTCATCTTTCTAGCGATAGTTTACCCCTTTTCAGTTGAGATTGACTAAGTTACGAAAAAGGTATACTCTAGTCATTGATTAGAAGAGTTCTCCAGGGTATTAGTTTATATTTTTTTGGGCCTCAGAGATTAAATTGTACGAAAAAGGACACTTTGGAGTTTACTTTCGTTTCGTTCAGACTCTCTAAACGTGAACAACATCGAGTTTACTTTCAATGGACTGGTTAAACTAAACACTTAGAGACCCTCTTTTGGGAACGAAACCCTCCTTTCTCAGGTTCAAAAAACATATGAGAATGGACTTATCTCATGATAAGCTTCAACGAGTGTTTTTTACCCTATTTGAACTCATAAAAATGAAAAGAGGCACTCATCAAGCATGATGGGGAAAGTAAGGGTAGGGAACTATATATCATTTGCAATAATGGCAGTTTTTGGTCACCTTTTAACATGACACTTGTCTACATTTAATTCAGCCAGTTGGGTATTAAAATTTCTTCCAATTCAATCCACTTTCATGAGTCATGTCACTCCTTGAAGTCTTTCAAATAATGCATCGTTCTGCATCGCACTATGTCTTGGTATCTTCCTCGTCAATGTTGGAGACATTTACCACCATACACACTCATTTTGGTCAATTTGGCCTAGTTAAACCACTGTCCTAAGTTTTATTGACTTAATTGACATCAGAGGAGCACTGTATGACATCAGCATGAGCACACCCATGCCTACCTTCAGTTAAGGAGGCCGACTAAGCCTTCTCCTTCATTCGGGGAGGCTAACTAGAGCACTCCAGGGGTGATCTGAGTGTCATAAATGCACTTAATTGATAACTGATGGTTACAATCAGTTAAATAGAGAAGTGAAGGCACCTCCTTTCATTAAATTTATTATTTAATTAATATTTAATGAACTGGAGTCAATAGGGGCACCTCCAACCACTTCTAATGGTCAGTTATAGTTCAGTTAACCTCATCGGGGTTCATTGGAGTCATTGATGCACTACCACTTGTTGGTTGGCTTGCAGTGACATGTCTATGAGATACTTTCAGTTAGACTAAGTCATTTATTGCACTCCGACTTCAGTTAGGACTCAGTTGAGTCAATTACAGTTTTGATCAGTGGTTAACTAGAGTGTTTACTGTGGCTTACATTCAGTTAAGCTAGACTCACTCATTCAATTCGAATGACCTCCTTGGGAATTCAAATTGTCTTGGAATTCATGCATCGGGAATGATCATTGTATTGTATCATCATTCTTTCATTTGATTATACAGAGCTGCTACTTCCATTGCAGCACCATTTTTGCCAATTTTATGCATATTTGTCTATATTCTTTGTGAGACTATGTTTTCAGTTCCTAGACCATTGTGACAAATTAATATGGTATCAGAGCTCATGGAGGGATGAAGCTCATATCTCTCAAAAAAAATGTTTTTGACAGATCTTGCATGAAAAATTGAGCAAAGCTCAAAAATTCCAGCACTGCATTAGAAGCCAAGGCTTACCACTTAATACCCCAAGTAAGGAAATTGTTGGTCAAGCTTGCTTGATGAACTATGATGGGTGTGATGAAAGATTAAAATGTGCAGGCTGTCCAAATTTACAGTGCCCCCTTTGTTGTGATTTGCAAGTTTTAACATATGAAAAGCATTTGCTTTAGCAGTTTCAGATGGCTTCTTCCATAGAACTCTTGAATTTGTTCAATTTCCACTCATGGAAAGGAGACATGGAGATCTAGTTACATGCTAGAGGACTCTATAGGGTCACTATGGACACTGAAGAAGAGCCTAATTCTGTGATAGACAAAGCTATATTCTTGAACAAGAAATATGAAGCATTTGGATTCTTGTGCCTCTCTATTTCCTGGGATCTTCTTTTCCATCTCTCGGGATTGAAGACTCAATAGGAAATCTAGGACAAATTGGAAACCCTGTATAGAAAACAGGATGATTTGAGAGTATACCAGCTTGAGAATGAGTTGATGTCTCTCCAGCCTTCCAACTTCGAGACCTTGAATGACTTTTTCACAAAGTTCAAGAACATTTTCTTACTATTGAAGCAATGTAAAGTGGAGAAGGAGGATTATCATCTCATCCTCGCCATACTCTCCAAACTTGGAGCTGATTATTCAGTTTTTGTCTCTACATTCTGTGTGGGGAATCTCACAACCCCTGGATGGAAGATGCCTTCACTCAATGCATTCATTGAGTCCCTAACAAGTGAACATGATAATCTTGTCTAGATGGGGATCATCAGATCCTCCCGTGATCAAGTCCTGCATGTCTCGAGGCCAAAATATTTGAAGGGTAAAGGAAAGCAACATAAGAATCCAAAAACCAAATTCGAAGCTCCTAAGCCTAAAGTTGAAAACCAACAGCATGAAGAGTCTTCCATCTCAAAGAAGAACAAAGGAAAAGGGCATCATGGAAAGGAAAAAGTCAAGTGTTCATATTGCGGGAAGGGCTTCCACCCTGAACATGCCTGCATGAAAAAGAAATTTGATGAATCTACCTCTCTCCTTGAGAGAAATCACATCAATATTCTAGAAATATTTCTAAGGAGAGATCAGCAAGATTGGGAAGCACAACATGAAAGAGGTCATGCCCTCATGGAAAGAAATATGAAGTCCAAAGCGCTCTTGATAGATTTTGGATCTTTGAACCACATGATGGCTGAAAGAGACCCCTTCTCATATTTGGATACCAGCAAATCAATTCCCATTCACATGGGGGATGACTCCACCATCATATCCGAAGGACAAGGTATTGTTGATCTTGAACATGGCTACTTTTCAAATGTTCTGTATGTACCATCTCTGGCGTCAAACCTCCTTAGTGTTTATCAAATGACACATATGGGAATTCCCAAGAGAGTATCCGTCAGCATGGATGATGTAGAGATCATGAAACTTGCATCTGGGAAACTTGTTGCAAAAGGCCTTGCAAACCATCATGCAAAAGCCTATGAGTTCTCCCATTTTGTGGCGGATGCAAAGCCCACTGCATTGCTGACTAATGGAAATGAAGTTAGTATACTGAGGCATGAGAGGTTTGGCCATATGAACTTCAAATACTTGTAGCAATTACAGAAAAATTCTATGGTTGAAGGCCTCTCAGTCATCAAGGCAACCACTGGAATTTGCAAGGGCTGTGTTGTTGGAAAGCACCTTGAGCATAAGTTCGATTGGGGGAAGGCAAGTCGAGCATCATGCATCTTGAGACTGATACATTCTGATATTAGTGGTCCCATTCCTATCACATTCATGAATGGATCAAGGTATCTTCTGACTTTCATTGATGATTTTTCTAGGTACACATGGGTCTTCTTTATCAAAAAGAAGTCTGAAGTCTGTGAAAAATTCACTGAACTGGAGGCATTGATTGAGAATTCATCTAGCTAAAAGATCAAGATCTTGAGATATGATAATAGCAGGTAGTATGTTAGTAATTATTTGCTACACATATGTTCCCAAAGTGGTATTCAGGTCCAGCATTCAATTCCCTACACTCCCCAGCAGAACGGTGTAGTAGAGAGGAAGAATCCGTCTCTCAAGGAGATGACCACCTGTATGTTGGAATCAAAGAAGTTGAATGCAAATTTGTGGGCTGAAGCCATGCATGCTGCAGAATATATTCAGAATAGAGTTCCACACTCATCCGTGAAATGGAAGACCCCTTTCGAAGCATACTTCGGACATAAGCTGGATGTGTCGAATCTGCGTGTGTTTGGGTCCTTTGCATGGGCCCGAATTCCACTTGATAAAAGGAGGGATTTGTAACCACAAAGAATAGAATGTTTGTTTATTGGGTATCTTGATGAATCAAAAGGTTTCGAGCTGCTGGATATCAAAACAGATTATCATCGAAAGGAGTGTCAAGTTCAATGAGCCTCTTTAGGAGGTGGAACTAGTGAAGGAGAAAACTGCTGAATTTCCTTCCTATTCTATTGAAATTTGGATGATGAAATTGGGGGTGATGTACTTGATTTGGATCCTATGATTTCTTATATCAGTGTACAGAAAACATCAGATGCTGAATCAGAAACTGAATTACAAAATCATCTCCCAACTTGGTCCCAACAGACACTCTCCTCTGCAGGAGATAACATTGGAAATCCGGATGATCCAAGGAGAACCTAGTTTGATTTCCAAAGAGCAGGTATTGTACTCTCTTGTCCTGATTATTTGCTGTCCAAATCTTGTTATTTGATGATAATTTCAGACCCTAAGTCCTACTACCATGCTTGGAAGGATCCGATATGGAAAGTTGCCATGGATGAAGAGATGAATTCTCTTCAGAAAAACACTACTTGGGAGCTAGTTTCTCTTCCCCCGGGAAGGAAATTGGTTCAATGCTGTTATACCAAAATCCTATCATCATCATGTGATAATACCTTTGACATACCTGCTTTCCCTTAATCCCAGCACTTGGAGTGGAAACCCATGTTGTTTGTCAGTCTTTCATGAAAATACTCAGCACCACACTTTCCCCTTTATCCATGAGAGGTACCTTGGTCACACTTCCTATTCGTTGTTGTCCATAAGCGGTGCCACCGCTTATAGCTCTTGGTCCATAAGTGTTTCTTACCTGAACCGCTCTGTCATAGAAGGAGAAAAGCGGTACCCTGGGTAAAACGGGAAAAAGAGAATATTCTTGAGGCTTCTAGATCATGAGCCTCGTGTCCTCCCTTATCCCTATCATTGTGGGTTAGTTGAGCTCGAGATCCCTCATCCTAGGATCTTAGAGGCCACCTTATCCACAAATATCTCAACCATTCCTATCCATTGAGCCTTATAAATACAAGCTCATGTCCATGGTTGAGAGGGAGAACCATTGAAGTATTGTTATGCTGTTGGATTGACCACTTGGCCCAATCCATTGGAGAGCATAAAGAGAAAAGTTGGAGCTTATGGGGATGAAATTTTTGGTTTCATGGAGATGCATGTCAACACTAAGGCTTAATTGGTTGTAAACTTCTCCATTTTAATCTTAATGCAAAGTTGATTTCCATCCCACTTTACTGTTGTTGTTTGATTTCACAAGTAAATGTTGTCGAATTCCTTAGTCACTGACAAGGATTAATAGATTATGTTTTGGTAGATTTGATGTGTTTGCATGTTTAATCTAATTACAAGTACACAGGTTTACTATTGAAGCAGGCATTCCAGGTATCTATGATATCAAGGGAGGGTCTTCATCCTTTGTTGTTCATTTGTTCTGGATATGAACCATTCAGACAAGAGGAACAACTTATGTCCATAGAAGGTGAAATATTCCTGCTAACAAATATGGTGACTCCATTGGAGGATGAATGTATGTATCAGTCGATCTGATCTTCCTCAGTTCTTCAACTCTTGTCCTAATCCAGGCTCCTTCTCTAACTCTCTTCAGTCAGATCTGCTATCTGACTCAGTGGATTTTGGTTTGAAACTTCCAGATTTGTTTAGATTTGAATTATTTTCGACCTTTTATGCTCCTTCTCACTTTCAATCTATCTGTTTTTACCTTGATCTAGTGTTTTTCTGACTTGATCTGTCATTGTCTATGTGTTTTGGAATTTTACAGGGAAATGCACTTATTGTTGGTCTTCTCTGGGCAGACCCGGGTATACTTTATTGTACCAACAAAACCCCTAGCTCACTGGCCCTTTCGGAAACATACCACAGAATGACCTGAAGTCTCACCCAAAGTGATCCTAGATGGGGTGGCTGAAGAATCAGGATTCCTCAACCAGGTTCTATAGCATCCTAGGTCCTCTTGACTCTAATTAACTAGCCAAATCTCTCAGCAAGGGCTATTTCTCTCCTCCTCGCTGAATCTACTATGGGACTGACTCTTATCGCAGCACAGCTTCTATGATGATGCACAAAATTTCTCTTCTGCTCAACTCTTAACCTGTGATATCACCTTTCTACGATGCAATATTTCCTACAGTAAGACTCAATATGCTCATCAACTCTCGAGGTCCAGAGGCTTCCTCCCTAGGTATAATCGCTCAGTTAACCTTCATTAGGTTATTAAACAACTTCACTTATGCTCCTACAATTCAACACGCTTAACATCAATTACGCTCAACTTGTTGAACTAAATATACAGAAGTCACTTAACACTGTAGCTATTAGTTGTTGTGAATCGAGCACTGATAAACTCATATACAGAATACTTGACTCATTCAACTCACATTTAACCTTCTATGTTACTATAAATTGAAGGATAGCATACATACATTCATTAACTGATAAGCAAAGTTCATGTAATGGATAACAGATAGCAAATAAGTAGAGCACAATCACATGAAACAATCACACAACACACGGATGTATGTGGTTCACTTCTAGGAGGGAAGCTACATCCATGAGAACTGTGTTTGTATTATATCTTGAAAGAGTAAGCATAGTTCCACTGCAACTTCTTATGTATCTTGAGATCTTCTGGGAAACTCCACGCACACAGCTGGGATCCCTTCTCTTAGATCTCTTCTCTTCCTATAATGCTTTCTTCTTGCAATATACCCTTCCTCTCTCTCTCAATCCGTGCGGATTGTTACATTCATGCTCAAGGAGCTGGCCACTAGTTACATTAAGATAACTACAGACTTAACGACATAACCAGAGCTTGACTCTTCCTCAATGTCTCACAATACTAACGACAACTAGTAACAACCCAACCAACCAACCTTTCATAATACAAAATACATGCTTAAATAGGTGGCCTGAAGGTCTCACCGTGATACAAAACTGTGGGTCTATCCCAACAGTAACCCAAAACCCTAACTGTGACAATCGGCCTATTTGTACTTTGAACCGCCGCTTACTGGTCACATCGCAACTTCCTGTAGTCTTCCGCGATTTTCGGCGCTGATCGCGGGTATGGGTGCCACTTCCTCGGTCACTCCCCTTCTGTCCTTTATCTTTAATACCTCAGCTTGTTGCTCCTTCTCCATTTATGAGGGTAGCTGAGCCCTCCTGTCATCACCGCTACCTTAAATGCAGTGGTTGAGCACTCTTCTCAGCTGCTTCAAGTACTGTTTCCTTTGACTTTCTTGTTTCGTCCGCCGTGATTTTCGGCCTACAATCTGCGGTGGGAAATGTGCTACAACATCGTACCTTTATCGCATCGCATCTCTTATATCACTATCTTATCGGCATAGCCAAAACTATATTTCCTCCAAAAATTGTCCATCTTCTACCAAAAATAGCAGCTTTTCCTATAGCTGCAGGGCCCTGCTCCAACAGTCCCCTAACACTTACTTGTGGCTTGTCCCCGAGCCACTAACAACTGGTTTCTTTGTCTGTAGCTTCTCCTTGGCTTCCTGAGAAGTCCTTGCGAATCTCTCCTTGAGTCTTGCGACATCTTTTTCCATAGCTTCGATACAGTCTTGTGCCGCTTCAAGCATAACTTGACTAATCATGGGGTCTTCTATGCTATCAATTACACTCTTGCTTATAGTGAACTCCTTGACCTTCTTCTCAACTGCATCGACCAGCTCTGCGATTTGTTCCTGATATGGTTGAAGCATCTTATTGAATTATATATCTTTTTCTCGCAACCTCTATGCTTCCTGTTGCAAACGGTTCATCTCTGTCATCTTCTTCATATTTGCAAGAGCTCCTAAGCTCTTGACTTCTTCCTTTATTTCTGCTGTTGCATTCTCTATGTTTTGGATGCTCTGCTACAAATCCAGTCTATCTGGGAGCTCTTCTAGCTCCGACCATGTCTTCATTGCATCAGCTAGCAATGACTCTACATCATCTATGCGACACTTCATCTATGTTGAAGTGATTCTTAAGGCTTGTTCCCTTGATTCCTTGTCTGCCTCAGGTGTGCCTGGTGCTCGAGCCTCAAGCTCAGCAATCTGCACCTTGTGGTCTTCCTCCATCTTGACCATGGTATCTTCCAGAGCCTTTTCTCTATCTGCAATTCTTCTTACTTTCTGCGTTAGAGGCAAGGAAAACTCTATGTTACACTGGGGTAACTCCAATGCGATGTTCTGCAGGACCTGACTTAGATCCTGTTCTCTTTCTTCATATAGTCTTAACTCCTCCACCTTTGTCTGAAATCCTGTGGTGAGCTCTGCATTCTGTTGTATCAGCTGAGTGTTCTGGTTATAAGTCACAAGCTCTCTATCCCTGAGCTCTATGACTATCTGCTGCTGGATCATCTGTAGTTGATCAACAGGGAATTGTACCAGATTAACCTCAACAGGGTGTCTAACATGTATCTGCACATCAATCATCGAAACAGGGAATTAGATGCTCCCTGGTGATATCAGCACTGTATTGGTGCAATCCGTTGCAAAGACTTCCTCGTGGGAAATCGATGGTTTTGAGCTTTCTCCCGCTGTCGCCTTGATTGGCTAAATATGCGTCATGGTAGTCTTCTCAGTTAGTGCTTTCAACTCTAGAAGTTGCTTATCTATCATGCTCTGCAGCTTGTCCTACGATGTCTGCATCACCTAAAATGAGTCCCGCATATTCTCCTACACTCTTGCTACGATGAGATCATACTCATCCTCTGTTAGTGCGGTCTCTGTAGTGGACGTTGAGATTTTGACTTTTTTCTTCTTTTGTGCCGTTGGTGGCACTTCTACTGCATCTTTCCTCTTGAAATCCACCTGACCTTTTCCTTTATCTAATGGGTCTATCGGTGTGGTTTCTGCTGGTACATTTCTTGCTGTGGCATCTTCTAATGCCTTCTTCCACTCTTCATGAAAGTCTTTGATGACATATTCTACATCCTGCGCTCTCATCCTGAACAATCCAATAGCCCAGTTGTCCTTTCTAAACCCTTTTGGCCTCAGATAGATTGTATGCCTGTCCGCAATGAAATCAAGCCAATTGTGATACATGTCAACAACCTCTGTGTTGATCTACGGTGTCTCATGGATGACTTGCTTCAACAAATTATAGTATTCATAGAATACTATCATATTGATCTTTTTTTTGGCTGGACTGTTTCTTTCCCATAAGTTTGCATATCGTGCGCCTCTGCACTCGCCGCCTCATAGCTGTAGAAATTGGGTATGGGGCGGCTCTCTCCACCCGACGAATGCACATAATATAAGCAGCCATGAGAAGTGGAAGGGGTGGTTTGGATTTTCCTATGCTACCAAACAATCTGCAAGAAAAATATTTAAGAAAAAAAAACACCAATTAAATTGTTCACCTTCTGCGACCTGCACGGCAAGGTGAATTACTGCTCCTGTGACTTCTTTCGGGCAAACTTTAGTTAATAGTCTACCTGCAAGCAAACTGGTTGTAAATATGAGTGTATCATATGCTAAGGCTGTGAGGTCATAATCCCGACCTCCTCTCTGTAGCTTGTACTTGTTAACTAGAAGCGCTGGTAGCTTAGTATCCTTGCTTTTCCCTGATATATGTTTCTGAGGGTCCTTACCGCCCTTGGACAACCCAGTGATGCGGTGTATCAAATCAACGTTCAGATCAACCCTATTACCCAGCCAGAGGTAACCTCCATGTACATAGGAAAGTAACACACGCACCACGACATTAACCTCTGTAGCTCATCCGAAATGTGGTATTTTCAACAAATTGAGCAAGCCTGACTGCTCAAGAATCTAGACATGTTCCATAGGAACAAACTCATCTGCACCGGTCCTCGGGTTCCTCTGAACCATAAGATACTGATCCTGCCGAAATTGAGGATATGTCTTATTATCTCCAAGGTTATAGTCTGTAAATTTGAGAGCAGGGACATATCCTAACAGTTCTCCATCTTCCTTTACGCGAGGATCAATCAGCGGTAGCGAAATAGGAAACTTAGCACCCTTGGGAATGGTTACCTCTAGTGCTTCCTCGACTCGTGGCAAAATTTATACTACTGCCATATGAAATTCTTCTTCATGCTCTGAACTGGACTCTTCTACTATCTGATCTTGACTCTTTGTCCTTGGCGTCTGCTTGACCTGTGTTGCACCTAATTTCACAATCCTGGGCGGTGTCGTCATAGCAAAGTCGAGGCCACCACACTTGAATCATCGCACGACGTCTTCTAAAGGCTGCGTCTCAGACATAAACCACCCGGTGCGATACTTTGGACTGGAAATGTCTATGAAAATGGGGAAACCAACACTCTGTAACTGGAGTATCTCTGCACAGGGAAAACTCGACAAATTACTCTATAATTCTCAGAAATCGTAAAAGTAACCCTTCTATTTGAATGATATGTGTATTTTTAATGAAGGCGGTAATCTTTGAAGCAACGTTCGCTTAGGATGGACCCGTTGGCGGCATTTATTACATGGACAAGACAACACCCCGTGCTTCGCTCCTCATTAATTGCTGAAAACCCATTCAAATTTCCCTCGAAAATTGTGCGCAAGCTATGGTCTCGACCAAGATTTACCAAATATAGGACAATCATTGTACTATGTCCAAATCTAGGGCAACGTATACCTGTCATATCTACATTAATTGCTTGTCAGAAGGTGAAGTGACTGGCCCTCTTTCCCTTTCAAAATCCTCTTCGTAGCATGGGGAACATCGCCTCGATGCGATGTCACACCACATCTTCCTAAACCAAAAAGTTGTCATGACACTCCGCAACGTTCAAAAAATCCGCAATCATCCTATGACTTGCACAAAATAAACTTTCCTGCTGCGATTCCTCCTACTTAGAAGTTTTTTCACCTGGTGTAGACTAGTTATGGGTGCGATGCCTCCTTTCAACTACACTGGACATCTACACCACTTAGTTCTCTGTGTTAGGGTTAGGAGGTGGAGTGGCTATCACTATAAAGCTTAAGCCTACTTCCATTAATCAAAGTAGGAACAAGTTCCCCATTCAGTTTACTAAGCTGAACGACACCTCCTTCTGTGACTTGCTGAATATGATATGGCCCCAACCAATGTGTCTTGAACTTCCTTGGAAACTTAACAAACTTGTTGTCATAAAGGAGCACTAGGTCTCCTGTCTGAAAAATTTTGCTCTTGATGTGCTTGTCATGCCAAGTTTTTTCTCGTGCCTTCTACACTTTTTGATGAATTCCTGCGATGAATCTGTCTTCTTCTAAGGCAAGCAGCTGCGCTAATCTTTCATTCATTGTATCTGTATCAGCCATCTCGATAATTTGAGTGATTCTTAAACTAGGAATAATATATTCCATAAGCATAAAATCCTCTTATTCATACACCAAGCTGAAAGGTGTGTGTCCTGTAAGTTTCTTGCATGTAGTCCTATAAGCCCATAACACAGCATTAACCCTAAGGTCCCAATCATCTCTTTGGTTGTTACAGATCTTAGTAATAGCATTTTCTAGAATATTGTTAAAAGCCTCCACCGTACCATTAGCTTGTGGGTGGTAGGGAGTGCTCTTATGATGTTGTATCTGAAATTCCTCCGTCAAGGCCTCTATAGTGCGATTCAGAAAGTGTGTGCCTTGATCACTCATCAAAATTGCTGGACATCCAAATCTACTTATGATGTTTTCAAAAATGAACTCTGCAGCTATAGCAGCATCACAATTCCTTACTGCTTTGGCCTTTGCCCACCTGGTGAGGTATTCCATTCCTGCGATGATGTATCTCGCACCAGTTCATTTCCCTGGTGGGTTGATAGGACCCACGAAATCTATATCCCACTTTTCAAATGCCCGCAGCGTAATCTACGGTTGCAATGGCATTTCATCTCTCCTTGAAGATTTTTCTACCCTCTGGCAGATATCACAACATCTGCAAAAATCCTTAGTGTCTTTATGCAAAGTAGGCCACCATAATTCTACAGCTAGAATTTTCTAAGCAGTCGACTTTCCTGCGAAATGACCTCCTGCGGTACCTGAATGTGCTTCTCTGATAATGGCCTCTTTCTCGTGCAGCATAACACATCTACGCAGGACTTCATCTAGACCTAACTTGTATAAATTTCCTGCGATCAAAGTGAAATCTGCTGCTTTAACAACTAACTGTTTCTTTTGTTGCATAGTAAAATCAACTGGTGCCCACCCTGTAGTGAGAAAGTAAATAATATCTGCGTAATACTCATCTGCTATCTGGATAGAGAAAAATTGCGCATCTGGTAGATTATCCTCTAGATTACTTAGTTCTTCTCCTGAGTCTATCCGCGACAGATGATCAGGTCCTACATTCAATCTCCCTGGTTTGACAATCATTTCAAAATCATACTCCTGAAATAGGAGTAACCATCTGCATATCCTTCCCCCTAACACTGGCTTATTGACCAAATACTTTAAAGCGGAATGGTCAGCGAACATCTTGAATGGGGCACCCAATAGGTAGTGCCTGAACTTCTGTAGAGCATACACCATAGCTAATCCTTCTCTTTCTGTAGTGGTGTAGTTCTTTTTTGCGGTAGATAACTTTCTGCTTGAGTACGCGATAGGGCGATCGATACCCCCCTTCTCCTGGCTGTGTTAAGACAATCCCCAGTGCGATGCTAGATGCATCCACGTGTACATGGAATGGTTTGTTCCAATCTGAAAATACTAATATGGGTGTTGTAACCATCTTCTCTTTAAGAGTGTCTAAAATTTGCTGGCATTCCTCATTCCATAGGAATTTCACTTCTTTCTTCAAAAAATTTTCCATAGGTGCTGTGATCTTTGCATAGCCTTTGATGAATTTTCTATAATACCCTGTATGACCAAGCACTGTCCTCAATTTCTTGACTGAGTTGGGTGCTGGAAGATTTACAATGATGGCAATCTTTGCAGGATCTACCATCAAGCCTTGTCTGCAAACAATATGACCCAACAAAATACCAAATGGTGCACAGAATATACATTTCTTCAAGTTAAGAGAAATCTGATATTGCCTACATTTTGCTAACATGAGCCTTAAATCTCCTATATGCATTTTGATTAATCCAAATATAGCCCAATCATCAAAATAGACTTCTAAGAATTTATGGATGTATTCCTTAAAGACAGCAACTACTATTCTAGAAAAAATAGCTGGTGCATTTTTAAGACCAAAGGGCATTACCGTATATTGGAATGAGCCCCATTTTGTTGCAAAGGTGGTCTTATGTCGATCCTCTGGATGGATTCTTATCTAGTGATAACCTAAAAATCCATCAGTGAATGAGTAGATCTCCTATCCTCCAACATTGTCTAAAACTTCATCAGTAAAAGGTGTCGAAAATGGGTCATGAAGTGATGCATCGTTGAGTTTGCGCAAATCGACACAAATCCTAATTTCTCCTTTATTTTTCTTTTCCTGCACAACCATGGGACTAACCCATTCTCTCTCTTCTACTAGCTCAATGATGCCTACTACTAGCATCTTATCAATCTCATCCTTAAATTTTTCTTTATAATGAGGATTTAATCTGTATGGACGCTGCTTAACTAGCCTAGCATCCTCTTTCAAAGGTATCTTCATGACTCCCAAATCTCCTACTATTCCCTTCATCTCTATAAACTTAGTGGGAAATAAGTCCTGATATTCATGTAACAAATCGACGATGTGTCCTACCGTTTCATCATCCCAATAGTCTCCAATAGAGGCAAACTTTGGTTCTATTTCTATGCCAATATTGATCTTTTTAATCTTAATAGGCTCTGTGACAGATGGAATGTCTAGATTTGGTCCATCAATTTCACGAGTCCCTTCTGAATCTAGAATGTTGATACTATGAGGATTCTCATCCTCATCATCTGTCTCTTCTGCGAAGTTGTGACACTCTAGTGCATGTTCTGACTGGATGGCCCAATCAGGCTGAGCATACACTTGTAGGGTACGGTCATCAAATATCTTAGTCTTTATAATCTTTAAATCCTGATCAATGCTTGGATACTCAGAGTCAAAAGTGAAAGCGAGTACAAAGTTGTCTATCATAACTGGCCATGTAATCGTTCCTCTGTGCAACTCTTTCTCAGTGTACCAGTTCCTTGGGATTGTGTCTAAAGTGTGAATGAATAGGTGAACCCATTCATCCTATGGAATTTCCGACCAATTCTATTCACAAATCTTAATATGTGACATGGTGTCACTTTCTCCTGTATATTTCTACTGTAAACGGTCCTTGTCATTAGAGAATCTGATCACCATCAATCTCTTAAAATCATCCCATGATGCAATATTTTCTTTATGTGCATGCCACCATCTTACAGGTGTGGCTCTTACTGCAAGGTCAATAACTGCCATCCTCTTCTCATTAGGGATTTCCTGCTCAAAATGCTGTAAAAATTCATTGACATCTTCTAAGCCATCAAACGACGGAATATCCTTAATCTCTGTTCCAATCCATTGCAGTGACTTAGTCATAAATGCACATCTGCGAGCTGAAACTTCATAAAGTCTATTCTGCCAATTTTCTAAACCAACATCCAAATCCGATGCGCATGAGCTATCGTATCACCAACTAATATTTCCTTCTGCGGTGGGATTGATATAATCACTCTGGTTAGCAGTCATCTGATAGAGGCTCTCCATATTATGCACCTCTTCCTCTGCTCTAATAGGTTCAATGTATCGAGGACCCTGAAAAGGATCCAATGGTGCGATGACTTGGATCTGTTTATCCTCAAAGGTCATTTGTCTTTTCTTCAAATTGATAACAGCCATGTTATCAAATTCCCAATCAATACCTAATAAAGCTGGATACGGTCTACTATTGCCAATAATTTCAATGACTTCAAAATCTACAAAGCTGTGAACTCCATCAATATCAAATGGTACTTGCGGTAATCGACCCAGTGGTGATACCCTCTGCTGATTGGATAATCGCAGATGGATAGGTGATCTGGCTAACTTAGGGCTACCCATATGTTCCCATGTATGCTTAGTAAGAACATTTACCTCTGATCCTAAATCTAGGATTACCTCATCCATTTTAAACTCTCCAATTTGTGCTGTGAGTCTCATTTCTCTTTCTGTTCTTGTGTGGCCCATAATACTATGAACAACATGCTGCATACTGCTCACGGAAGAAGACTTCTGATACTGATCTATGATGCATTGAATCTCTCATATGGATTTCTCATTTCTTACGAGTTTCAAGCAGCTCCGCATGAAGGATTGTACACTTCCTTTCAACTCATCCTCTTCGCACCTTCCAGATGTGGTAGCCTGCAATATCTGCACAGGACTAACGCCACAAGGTTTTTGCTATGGTACACCCCTACAAGTAAATATCTGCGATCCTGATGGTGTAGGGTCAGTAAAGAAAGTTTTAGCTTGCTGAAATGTTTCTTTGTTCTTCTGCAGGTCAAGTGGTGTAGATTTATCAGTGGCTTTACGCACCCACTTCGGACCTATATTCTTTTTGGCATCCTGCGATGTCCTACTAGTAGAAGCACTGCTGTGAGTCCCAAGATTGACTCTTGGTTCTGGTTCTTTCTACTCAATAGCAATAACCTGAATATTCTGGTTTACTGCTGGCTTAGGATCCTTAATCTTGGCTATCAAAATAGGACATTCTTCTATAGTATGATCATAGGACTTGCAATACTTACATGTTGTAGTAGGGTTCTGACAATCCCTAGCATAATGTCCTATGGCTCCACAGTTGTGACAAACAATCAGTCCATGGCCACGGCCAAATCCTCCACCACGACCTCTTCCTCTGAATCCTCCACCACAACCATCATGATCCGGTTCATGCTGTGGACCTGCTGCTGGTCCCGATGTCTTTGAATGGACTCTATAGAAGTCATGTTTTCTCTCTATCATGAGATCATAAGCTCTGCAATTATTTTCATCATGTCCTACTAACTTACAGAAGTTACAGTATAAATTCTTAGGAGTTTGTACATACTTTTGAAGTAAAGGGCATTCTTGTGGTCTATGTCCTTGTGTTCTACAGATTTCACACCATGGCCCTTGATTCTGTACTAAGGGGTTAGGAGCCCCACTTGCTATATACTCAATAAATACTGGACAGTTATCTTTGGTATGGCCATGTCCATTACACTTTGTACACCATAATTCTTGTTCAACCTCTTTTCCTTTCTTAAGCTCATGTAGCTGTAGAGTGAGATTGGCTAACTGATTCTATAAGTTTGTCATACCTGCACTAGTTTCAGCTAAAGGTGAAGCCTCTAGTTTCATTGCCATCTCCAATGCATCATCCTGCATATGGAGTTTCTGTTGCATTAGTGGAAGTCTGATATGAGGGAGCAGTGCTGCGATGAACCATTCCTTATGCTTCTCCAGCGCAAACTCAAAACTAACTTGGTCTATAAGAGATTTAAATTTCTGATCGAAATCCCATACTGACTCTATGGGTAACTGTTTAATGTCTTTAAGTTCTGTGATACATTGTGACTCAGACTTGGGTTTCTTAAATTCCTTAATCATTGCGGTCCTGACCTCTACGAGTGTTCTATTTTGCGCTGATGTATACTTCATATACCATGTTAAAGCTCGTTCTCTAAGTGTAGTGGCCAGCTGGACAAGCTTAGTATTGTCATCCTGGATATATTTAATGGTCCATATAGCTTCACATAGGAACCAATACTGTTCTGGGTCTTCTGCCCCTGTACCCCTAAAGGTAGGTAATTTCATGTCATCCCCCATTATGTTTCTACGAGGTGGATTATGATTTGCTATATT
This sequence comes from Pseudotsuga menziesii, assembly GCA_001517045.1. Lineage (NCBI taxonomy): Eukaryota > Viridiplantae > Streptophyta > Pinopsida > Pinales > Pinaceae > Pseudotsuga > Pseudotsuga menziesii. The sequence goes on from LPNX010426112.1 coordinate 585,650, forward strand.
ACTACCACTTGGCGGTGTAAATGTAGGTGGTATAAAGGTAGTATGTACTATGTGTGAACTACTAGATGGAGTTCTTGCGGGATTATTCTGAGTCTCGATTGGTTTCTGTGGGGTATGAGGGTGGTAAGGGATACCCCCTGCTATTCTTTCTCTATTACTTTGACTCTATTTTCTAGTACTGTCTGAACTGTCTTCAAAGAAGGAAGATCTGAAATCTACTTTATATCTCTTATCGCTACGTGTACATCCAATTTCTTCAGAATCACTCTCAAACTCTTGTGACATTACACTTACTTAAATTATTCATCTGAGAATATATCCAGTACTCCTTTTTCATAAAATAACATCTTAAGAGACAAATTTAAAGATTTCAAGTACTGACCGCTATATCCCTTGAAGAAGTACCTCTCTGCTTCACTAAAACTCTTTCTTTGATCAACTGCAAAATCTGTAATGAAACCTTCCAGCAAACTCGCAAGCCAAAATTCTGCTACCCACGAAATGGGATTATCTACGCTCTTCATGGTGTGAATCATCTCTGGTGTGCAGACAATGTTCCATTTCTTCTTGAATACATGCTTATCATTCAACTTTGACAACCAATCGTACAACTCATTTGCATAGGTCACAAAAAATATTGCATGGAGGTCTGTGAAGATATGTTTCTATAACCAGTCCCCTGTACTCAGCCTAGGACTCTTGTTTTCTTTCTCAGTAAATTCTCTTTCTTTAGACTCAACCCACTGGTTAATTTCTTCTTTAGTAGGATGCCAACAGAACATCAGCTCTTCAATTTGTTCAAAACTGGCGACGGAACCATTTGTTGGTCTTCTCTGGGCAGACCCGGGTTTACTTTATTGTACCAACAAAACCCCTAGCTCACTAGCCCTTTTGGCAATAGACCACAGAATGGCCTGAAGTCTCACCCAAAGTGATCCTAGATGGGGTGGCTAAAGAATCAGGCTTCCTCAACCAGGTTCTGTAGCATCCTAGGTCCTCTTGACTCTAATTAACTAGCCAAATCTCTCAGCAAGGGCTGTTTCTCTCCTCCTTGTTGAATCTTCTATGGGACTGACTCTTATCACAGCGTAGCTTCTATGACGATGCATAAGCTTTCTCTTCTTCTCAACTCTTAACCTACGATATCTCACACTGCAGCTCCCCCGACAGTGCGATATCACCTTTCTATGTTGCAATCATTCCTACAGTAAGACTCAATATTCTCATCAACTCTCGAGGTCCAAAGGCTTCCTACCTGTGTATAATACCTCAGTTAACCTTCATTAGGGTGTTAAACAACTTCACTTATGCTCCTACAGTTCAACATGCTTAACATCAATTATGCTCAACTCGCTGAACTAAATATACAGAAGTCACTTAACACTGTAGCTATTAGCTGTCATGAATCGAGCACTGATAAACTCATATACAGAATACTTGACTCATTCAACTCGCATTTAACCTTCTATGTTACTGTAAATTGAAGGATAGCATACATACATTCATTAATTGATAAGCAAAGTTCATGTAATGGATAACAGATAGCAAATAAGTAGAGCACAATCACATGAAACATTCGCACAACACACAGATGTACATGGTTCACTTCCAGGAGGGAAGCTATGTCCACGGGAACTATGTTTGTATTATATCTTGAGAGAGTAAGCACATTTCCGCTGCAACCTCTTATGCAGCTTGAGATCTTCTAGGAAACTCCACGCACACAGCTGGGAGCCCTTCTCTTAGATCTCTTATCTTCCTATAATGATTTCTTCTTGCAATATACCCTTCCTCTCTCTCTCAATCCCTGCAGATTGTTACATTCATGCTCAAGGAGCTGGCCATTGGTTACCGTAAGATAACTACAGACTTAACGATAGAACCAGAGCTCGACTCTTCCTCAATGTCTCACAATACTAACGACAACTAGTAACAACCCAACCAACCAACCTTTCATAATACAAAATACATGCTTAAATAGGTGGCCTGAAGGTCTCACCGTGATACAAAACTGTGGGCCTATCCCAACAGTAACCCAAAACCTTAACTATGACAGTCAGCCTATCTGTACTTTGAACTGTCGCTTACTGGTCACACTGTAGCTTCTTGTAGTCTTTTGTGATTTTCGGCGCTAATCACGGGTATGGGCACTACTTCCTCGGTCGCTCCCCTTCTGTCCTTTATATTTAATACCTTGGCCCATTGCTCCTTCTCCATTTATGAGGTTAGTTGAGCCCTCCTGTCGTCGCCACTACCTTAAATGCAGTGGTTGAGCTCTCTTCTCGGTTGCTTCAAGTACTTTTTCCTTTGACTTTCTTGTTTCGTCCGCCGTGATTTTCGGCCCATGATTTGCAGTGGGAAATGCACTACGGCGTCGTACCTTTATCGCATCGCATCTCTTAGATCGCTAGCTTATCAGCATTGCCAAAACTGTCTTTCCTCCAAAAATTGTCCATCTTCTACCAAAAATAACAGCTTTTCCTGTAGCCGCGGGGCCCTAATCCAACACTTATGCAGTGGGTGAGAAGTAGTGCCACCTCCTGAACCTAGTGAGCAGCCCATGGTTCCACTGCCTGAGTTTTGTTGGCAAGAATCGGTGCTGGGATAGAACTGCTCTGTCGATACTCAAGAATCATGGTGCCAGGTAGGCATCATTCCAAGATTTCATTTTTCTCATTTTTTGTAAAAAATTGAGTTGATTTTGCTTTTAGCCCTGCACTATCAGGATTGTGTGTCAGAATCTGATGCTTATGGTTTGGAATTTTATGGTTAATGATTGGTTTGATTGGGAAATTCAAAATCTAGTTTAAACTTTTGATTGTTCATTCACTTTGGTGCTTGTTGGTTGTAATTACGAAATGATTTCTTATTTTTTGAAAAGCTTAGGGTGTTAGTAAGATCTCTTTTCATTTCTGTTATATAGACTAAAATAAGTACACTTGATTGGCGTCTTAGTTTCATTTCTTGTTTGCATAGAAAACTTCTTTTTCTTCCTTTAGAAAAGAAATTTTTTGACTAAGATTAGGTTATCATCATTGAGCATTGGACATTGGATCTCTGATTGGATTTACAATCTTTCAGGCTCTTCATGTTCTTTCATCTCTTATGCATTTAGTACTATCTTGTCAAAATAAAAAATATGGTACTTTTAAGATAGATTTCCCTATGTTTTTAGAAAATTGAAAATAGAGTTCATTTGCATGTAGTGTGCTTCTTGTTTTTCTTTTAGGAAAAGAGATTCTTCCCCTTCTCATTGCTTTCAGAAAAGAGAAATCAGTTTGGAAAGTGCTTCTTGTCTTTGATTTTGTGTTCAAGACTGTTGTTTGGAAATATTTTTGGTTTTGAAACAAAATAAAATACTCTCGTTCCCTCCCGTAAGTAGGCATACTAAACGGTAAAGTGAAATATTTTGCATAAGCATATTGCATGGTTTTACTTTTCTGTCAAAACACCATGCATTCACCTAACCGTCCACTTTAAAATTAATGGTAGTTATAGGTTAAAATTTACATAGCAATTGGAGTGATAGGTTAGAGACGTGTTCGGGCGTTTTTAAGCGTAGGAGTTGTCGTTATTTGTCCGCATTACATCTCGGGACTTGCGCGGTTCTTCCACGTATCGTCGGTATATCGAACAGCCTTTCACGTACCCTTGAGGTATATATAAAGGTACTTCATGTACTCAATTGTATATCAAAAGGCCCATTGTGTATGGTCATGCATTAGACAACACTACTACCTATTCGAGCTCCCACATACCTTGAGTATATCGGGAGACCCCACTAGGATACCTTATCCATATGAGAGATTCTGTTTGGTCATCTTTCTTGGAGCCATACACCAAAAACAACATTTGGGGAGATTACTATGCACGTACCCTTGAGGTATATTGTGAGTGGCACCTTCTTGACAATCCTGGTGAGAGACCTAACTATTTGAACTCCTCCTATCATTTTAAGTGTGCTTGTTTTGACCTATAGCTTGTGTAGGGAATTTTTTTTTTGGTGTGTTTTCTAGTTTTTCAGACCCTAGGTTATATAGGAACTGTACAAACTGGCTGAGTTAAGACAGTCTAGAAGAGTGCAGGGCTTGCCACCTGATTTTATTCCTGGTTCAGGAGAAAATACAATGGAAGCTATCGATCAAGGAGTTGCTACCACCTCCCAAGTGGGAGATAATGTGGTTGTAGAAAGTGGAGGACCATATTCTTCACACTCGCCTCCCTTGGTCCAACAGCCTTCTCGAGGAAATTCCTCATTCCATTCTCCCACAAAAGGTCATGTTGATGACACTACCCATCTGGATTATGGTCCCAATGCTCCATTCTGGGATACCTCTATAGGACAGGCCATTGCCTCATTTGGAACTCATTTAAACTCTTCTAAAGATGAAGAAGAATGTAGGCAATGCCACATTGCCATTCTCCGTGCATAGGAGATTGAAAAGCAGATAGATGAACTATTAGGCCTGACACCATCATGTTCCACATCTGTTCCTGTGGGATATCGTTCACTTGCCGATTCTATGAGACCCATTGAACCGATTTTAGATCATGCAGTAACACCACACAAAATAGGTCAAAATACCACCCCCACCACCTCCCATGTTATGTCTGTTCCAAATCCTCCCAGGTCTTCTGCACTTGGGGCCCAACCTTCAATTCTTGTTTCGTTAGTACCTTCTGGTGCCGGGGGGCAACCCCCGGCACGACCTATGTTATCTAGCACCAGAATTGTACCTAGCTAAGGGCAGACCTCTAATATAGAACCATCTATATTTTATGTCCCTCCCACCCATACTAATGTGGTTAATCCCCCATCCAGTTCAGGTAAGCCCTTGGGGGCACAAATTGTAACCATACAATCTTTTGTAGGTTATGGTTATCAAATACTTGTAGGTAACATTAATCATCCACCTAATCCTATAGGAATGCCTTATGATGGAATTCCATACCCTAGTAATACTTTTACGCCATGGGGGCAACGCAATTGGTCTTACATGTCAGCTATGGGGGGGATAACTATACATACTGTGGGAGGTACCAGAGGACCGCCTTATGGAGGTCCTCCCCCTGGGGGGACTAATGGTTTCGAAGGATCTGACAACTTTCCTCTTTATGGTCCTAATGGTCCTAGTGGTCCTGGGGGGCCTAGTGACTTTCCTCCTAATAGCCTTGGAGGGTCTGGTGGCCCTCCTCCTAGCGGTTTCGGAGGTTTTGGAGGTTTACCTCCTGGTGGCCTTGGAGGGTCCAGTGGTCCACCTCCTGGTGGTCCTGGTAGTCCTTGTGGTTCTCCTCCTGGAGGCCCTTGCGGTCCTAGCGGTCTTGATCCAGGAAATCAACCTCCTATGGGCGGATTTTCCGTTAGTTCTTCGTCACAGCAACCTGTCTTTCAGTCCACTTATGGTCCTACTGGTAATTATATGCCATATCAATATTAATAGTATGTACAACCCAACCGTCAGTTACCTTTCCTAGCAACTTTGGACTTACCTGACTTGTCCAAGTTGATTAATGACCCCATTCGACACAATCCCTCGTGGCCTCCTATTCCGATAAAGTTATCATTGGACATATTGAAATTCGATGGGAAGCAGGGAGACGATCCGAAAAACCATGTTATGACATTCCATTTGTGGTGTTCTTCTAACTCCCTCATGGATGATTCAGTTCAGTTACAATTTTTTCAGCAAACTTTGACCGGTATAGCCGCGAAGTGGTACATTGAACTCCCACAACATTCGTTTGTGGATTTTGGCTCATTGGCAACTGTGTTTCTTACACACTTTCAGCTCCCTATTCATTATGAAATGGGTACTGATCTCTTAACTTCCCTATGACAAAACACCTCCACCCATATATCTGACCATATTCATGAATGGAGAAGGCGGAGAAGGCTTATTAAGGCCCCTATCTCGGATTAGTTATTAGCTGATTGATTTACCAAATCTTTGTTGTCTCCTATTGCCCGAGATGCGGCTATGGGTGGTGCCATTACTGAAGAGTAGGCTATTAGTCGGGCTCAGTACCTAGACTTGGTTTATTTCTAGTTCAGAACTCTTTATGACCTGATTCCTCAACCTCCTCACCCCAGCACCAATCCTTCCAAGCCACCAGCAGAAGTACCTATTGCAAGTGCCTGCCAATAGTGAAACCTGCCAAGCAACCCAAAACTACCACCCCTACTCCTCTGAATCCTAAGGTTTACGCCGAGGTCAATTCTATTGAAAGTACTCAAACCTCAGGCAATAAAAAGAAGGGTAAAAATAGGAATAAAAAACCCAAAAACCAATAGGAGAATCCAAGACCAACCAACAGTGATAACGATAAAGGGAAAGTAAAGGAAAAATATCCCTGTTTGCTATGTGGAGGTGACCATTTCTCAAAGGAGTTTCCTCGTCGGGAAGAATTCTCCCAATTTCTGAAATAAAATCTCACACCCGCAGTACTCACGGACCCTTTTCCCTCTCAGCAACAATTGATAGAACACATGTCTAATCAGGGTAACTCTATTTCATCAGAAGAAATTTGTATGATGTCCTCAGATACCATTAATCTACAAACTCGAAGTCAGAATTATGACAAACCCACATATAAGAAAGAAGATCATTCTTCTTTAGGGAAAGCTCCCTCTACTAGTTCTCCTGAATCCTTGTCTACTGTCTCCCTACCTATCGAGAAGCCTACTCTCGACATGACTTTGCGTCCACCCAAGAGTACTCTTCGGAAATCTGTATTTAACCCTAATTCCTGAGCTACTCAATTTTATAATGTAGTTGAAGATCTCACTCAGGCACCTTGTGCAATGTCTACCTTAGAAGTACTCCAAAGTTTCCCTACACAGCACAAAAACTTGTTGACGGCATTAGGAGCTTTAGACCTGGATAACACTAACTTGATTCATTTCAACGTTGAGAACCATAAGTCTAGGTTTCCTCATAAAATTGCTTTTCATATCATTATGAAACTAGTTGGAAAGAAAGTTTTTGGAATGGTACTAGATGAAGGAGCTTCAACCTTGGTTTTGTCTCTGTCTTGTTGGAAGTCTCTCGGCTCTCTTGAGCTTGTAACATCACCTACGACCCTCAAATCCTTTGATGGAAGGGGTTTCTAACCCCATGGTCTCATATCAGCTCTAGCGGTCGAGTTGGGGGGAAAAACCATTTCCATTCAAGTAGAAGTGGTAAATTCCCCCTTAGATTACAACCTCCTTCTAGGAAGAAATTGGTTCTATGCCATGACTGCTGTCGCCTCAACAGTATTCCAAACAGTCCAATTTCTGCATCTAGGGAGAATTGTTACCATTGAACAGCTTGATTTCTATACGCCGGATGTTACTACCTCCATGGCTAATAACACCCCCATGTTAGGCTAGTCCCCTCCTCCTTACCAGTCGATTGGGGTAAGCATGTTGAAGGATTCATCCCTTATGGGGATTTTTCCATCCACTCCTCCTAGCACGGATACCACAACAGTCCATATGATCACCTCATTTGATTAGGATCCTAAGGGAAACAAGTTCTTGAGTCCACCTCATTGAGTCCACACGCAGTAATGTATGACACCATTCAAACCTTTTCCAATGATCACACTGATGATCTTCATCTAGTGGCTTGGGATCCTTACCATTTACCGTATTGGTTAGAGCCTTCTCTTTCTGTTCTAGATTATCTCTCTGAGAATTTCCCTTTCGATGAGTCCATTATGGAGATCATGAATATGGATGAGTCTATTTGGGAGGATCACCATCATAGATCCATGTTCCTCCCCAACACCAGTTCGGTTAGCCATGATTATGCATCCTTGTTTCCTACTGATATTGTCAACGTACCCCAAAGTCCCATATTGTTGCAAGACACACATTTTGAAGGAAACCTTTGCAACATTACTCAGATGAATCCGATTGACATATCAACCAAGCCTGATACTATCGAGCATGTTCATGTTGGGAAGAACTGCTCAATAGATGAATCTGAAGCATACAAGGCACTTTTCATAGAATTCCGTGATATTTTTTCCTGGTCCTATGAAGAGATGCCGGGATTGACCCATCCATTGTGGTCCATGAGATTAAAACCTATCCCATGGCTAAACCTATCAGGAAAAAACTAAGGCAAGTCCATCCACAGAAGGCCATAGCTATTAAAGCTGAAATTGAGAAACTTCTCAAAGCTGGGTTTATTTATCCTGTACCCCTAACAGAATGGGTGTCGAACGTTGTCCCTGTCAATAAAAAGTAGGGAACCATTAGAGTCTGTATCAACTTTAGGTATTTGAATAAAGCTTGTCCCAAGGACAACTTTCCTACTATGTATATTGATCAGATTATCAACAACTGTGCTGGAAGTGTCATCTTTTCATTTATGGATGGCTTCTTTGGCTATAATTAGATTGAGATATTACCCTCCTGTCAGCATAAGACAACATTCATTTGCCCATGGGAAACCTTTTCATATAAGAAGTTACCTTTTGGCTTGAAAAATGTTGGAGCCACATTCCAGTGTGTAATGTCCTATGCATTTCATGATATTAAACATATTGTTGAACCGTACCTTGATCACCTCCCTACTCATTCACAGTGACGGGAGGACCACCATGGTCATCTTAGAGAGATATTCCTGAGATGTTGTCATTATAATATACAATTCAATTTGCATAAATGTGTTTTCTGCGTTCAGACGAGACATTTGCTAGGTTTTGTGGTATCCAAAGATGGAATCTGGATTGATCCTTTGAAATATGCCACCATTTTAGCTCTACCAACCCCAACTAATCTCCTGGAACTCCAAAGTTTGCAAGGGAAGGAAAAATTTCTCCACCGTTTCATGTGCAATTTCATAGAGAAAACGCACGGTTATATGCGTCTCCTCAAGAAGAACACCCTGTTCTTCTGGGATGATTAGGCCCAACGCACCTTAAGCACCCTGTTCTTCTGGGATAATCTTAAGCACACTCTAACTCATTCACCTATGATACACCCCCCGAATTATTCAAAGGACTTTCTTTTGTATATTGTTGCCTCCGCTACTACCATCGCTATGGTTTTAGTGCAGGAAAATCTCCACGGTTAGGAGCACATGATTTATTATGCCAGTAAGAATCTTATGGATTCTGAAACTCGCTATTCACATGTGGAAAAGTTAGCATTGGCCACAGTCATTGTTGTACAAAAGTTTCATCACTACATGCTACTCTGCACTACCACTGTATTGGAAAAATAGAACCCTATGTATTACATCCTGACTTGCCAGGTGCTTGGGGGCAAGTACTCCCAATGGATAGTCATACTACAGGAGTTTGATCTAGAATTTACCAAATCCACATCAAAGAAATACTTGGTATTTGCCGAGCTCATGTGTGATATTCCCTATGCTTCGACAGAATCTAATCCCAGTGATTCATTTTTGGATGAATTCCTGTTCATGATTAGCACTGCCGACCCTTGGTATGGATATTTGCTTATTTATCTCCAAATACAATGATTTCAGCCACATTTATCCCATGACGATCGCTTTCGTATCCGTCACCATGCAAGATACTACCTCATTTTGAATGATACCTTGTATAGACGTGGGATTGACTCTATTCTCTAGTGATGCCTCACTCATGAGGAGGCTGAACATGTGTTGAATGATTTCCACTTTGGAGCATGTGGTGGTCATTTATCTGGGATGGCTACAGCCTAGAAAATCCTTCGCACTTGCTATTTCTGGCCTTCTGTCTTCAAATACTGTCATGAGGCTGTTAAGAAATGCCTGCCTTGTCAACACTTTTATCCTAAAAAGCACACCCATCCTACTCTGCTACACTCCGTCATTGTCGTTGGCCCATTCGCCAAATGGGGGATTGACTTCATGCATTGTAAGCCTACCTCAACCGAGGGGCATGGTTACATCATCGTAGCCGTCGACTATTTCACAAAATGGGCTGAGGCCATGCCTATGTCACATACCCCAATTTTGTAAAATAATGTTATTTGTTTTAATTTAATTTCTAAGACATTATGTTAAATTTAATGCTAAGTATAAACTGATGACTCAGCAGAGTCAAAAGATGTGGAATGTAATTTTGAATATTTTATTTTTAATAAATAAAAAGTGGAGACAACAACTTGGGAGAGCTGTTAATAAGAGTGTTACTGGTCAAACTGGTGGAAGGAACTAGGTGGAGAGAAAAAGACAAGTGGAAGCATCCTCAAACACCTCCTATGTTGCAGGTGGCAACTTCCCTACATTTGGGGTCATGATCCCTCAAGAAAGTGGGATCATAGCAGGTGGCTCAATTAATGACAACTAACCCAAAAAGACCTAGGCAATCTTTTAAAAGTACCCAATGTAGAGAGTTGAGGCTGCTCAGATATTTTCCAGGAGAAGAATCATTCAGGAGGAATGCACTTCAAGGAATTCATTGGGGAAAAGGGAAAACTATAAGGAAGGTGTTTTGAGAGATAAACTACATTAACTTGGTATGATACAGCTTGCTAGCTGAGAGAATTGACTGATAAGTTCAGGACTGGTATTGAGTCTCAGGACTAGTACTTGATTATTTGTTGCACCTAGTTCCAGCCAGGGAGACCAGAGCAAGATCGGGGGTACTGAGGAGTCACTGTTTGAGCGCTCCCCAGGAGTTGGTAGGGAGGAATGGCCTCCCATTGCTGTTGTCAACCAAGCTTTAAGAACAGGTTTTGCTATTTATTAAATTCAGTGTTATTATTTGTGTATGATTGAATGATGCATTTGCAGTTTATGATGTAAAACATTAGAGGATAGGATATCTTAGTTTGTTTAGTAATGAATTTATTCTTAATGAGAAACAAATCCTACCTGTGTTTTTCCCATCTAAAGTAATCCAGATCGTACTCTAGCACAGGTGGTGTATTTAAATGAAAAAGTATGAAGTAAGTTAAGATAAGATGTTAGCTTGATTATGAGATTGTTTTCTTTATTTGTTATCAGAAGAAATAGTATTCTATGTAGGGAGTAGGGTTAGAGTTAAACCTAGACTATGATTGTCATATTTTATTAACAGAAGTATGTTTCAATACATAAACAGTTCTCTATACAACATTCATTTCAGAAATATTATTATTTTATTTTGAACAAAAAGAAAAGATTATAATAGCTAAAATGTGTAGTGTTAGGTTAAAAAAAAATGCTATTCAAAGCTACAATTTATTTCTTCTTCCATTTAGGACAAACAACTACTATATTATAGTAACCAAACTACAAGTAAGAAATTTAAACAAGACTACTAATTACTTAAAGAAAGAAATACAGTTAATTATTATTACTTTTATGTGTAAATTCCAGTATTATTATCTAAGTAGGCAATATACATACAAGGAGAATTCTTGTAAATTATTTAGTACAAAGAGCATAAGAATAAAACAACAAAACACTTTCTCATTTTACATCCATAAATAAACTAAATACACAGATAAGGTATACAATTATAGAAACAGTATTGGTTTGTAGGTAAAACAATACTCTTATCCCAGTATAATAAATACTAAGAAAATATAAATTACTTACTTTAAAGGATGTAAATATCATTTACATAAATACATCACTAAGAACATTAAATTACTTATATTCGAAAGGTTAACAAGTATAAAATAATATTTAAAAACTTTATTAGAATAGAGTAAATTAAAGTAAGATAATATATAAACAATGTACAGATACCCTAGCAGGTAATATTATAATAATATTACAGGGTAAAATTTAAATGCAATAACGCACAAGAAATAACTAACAGAGTATAAACATGCTCGTATCACCGAGCTCAACCAAACTAGTGCATTATAAGTAATAATCAAAATAATTTACAGTATTTCATTGTACATAAAGGATAAATTTAAAGAAAGGTAAATATATTTTCTTCATATCGCCAAGTTAGGGTAAAACCCTACTATCTCAAATATACAACAGTGGTGTAAAAATCAAAGAGTCTAATCTCTTATAATTGTGTAAATTGAACCCAGTGATAGAACAATTACACTCACAACAATTATCAATTGTACATGCAAAATCACTCACAAAAGAGACTGAATATGGAGCTGAACACTAAACTGTATTGAATAAGTGTACAATAGCCAACCCTGTGAAGTCATAGGCTGCCACAATAAATAGTTACATGAAGGATTCAAATGCATGAGGAGGCAATTCGAATCTAGTCAAAAGCAGGCTTACTAAATCTAAGCAAATCCCCCATAGGTGCATAAAGCAGTTTCCAAAACTGTTAAAGAGCTCACAAATTGGAAAAATCAATTAGGAAAGCTAAAAGGTAATGGAATGACAACTCATACATGCTTTTCATAGGAGAAAAGAGTGGATGATGTGGAGGAAAAAAAACTAGTTAACCTCACCTAGTCAAACTTTCCCAATTGCCTTAAAGCACTGAAAAAGCAGGCAATAAACCAGAAAAAGCAAAAGGGTGCTTAGGAGGCCAGGAATAAAGCAGATTTGATTCCATGAGCTTTCCCAAGCACTCCATGAGTCAAAATTATCAAGTTTTACCACTATGGATGTGTAGATGACAACTTCCATAAGGTGGAACATGGAAACTAGGCAAATAAGACAAAAATGGATTAATTAATGTCTAAGGTAGCTAACTATGGGCTGATTATTCTAACACCCCCCCTTAAGCCTGACTTATGAGTAATATATCAGAAAATTATAGGGCCTAGCAACAAGGCTTAGTCACCCTTTACATACTGCACGTCCATTTAACCAAGGAAAGAAGCAAAAACCCAGTGGGAAAATCCTCCCTTAAACATGGACTGTAAAACAAAATTTGGAAATATTGTCATCACTCATGCTTCACAGCATGATCAGAAATCCCCAGCAGTGATTTGAGATTGTTGAAGGTCTTCTCACAAAATGCTTTGGTGAAGATATCAGCTACTTGTTCTGAAGATGAACAGAAGAGTAGGTGAATGGTGCCATCATGCACAAGCTCTCTGATGTAGTGCATATGGCTCTCAATATGTTAGGTTCTCTGCTTCTAAACTAGATCATTGCAGATTTGAATGGTACTCTGATTATCACAGTAGATAGTAGTTGAGTATTCTGATTCGAGGCCACACTCTCCAAGTAACCCCTGCAACCATAAACATTGAGTTGCTGCATTTACAACTCCTCTGTACTCTGCTTCTGTAGATGAGAGTGCAATGGCACTCTATTTCTTGATTGACCAGATGATTGGCCCTTTTGCAAGCATGAACACATATCCTGATGTGGAATTTCTATCTGTTCTATCACCTGCCCAATCACTGTCAGTAAATCCAATCAAATCAAGATCAGATTTTGCTTTATAGAAGATCCCATGTGTCCTTGTTCCCTAAAAAAAGTTAAGGATCCTTTTGGCTGCTTTCCAATGGATCTCATGAGGCTGATCCATGTATCTAGAAGCCACACTTACTGCATAATAAATATCAGGTCTAGTATGCGTAAGATACAACAAACATCCAATCAATTGCCTATACAGTGTATTGTTTACCATAAATGAAGAATCAACTTCTTCAAGCTTCACTCCTGAAAGGAAAGGAGTCTTGCTTGGCTTGCAATCCTTCATTCTGAATTTGTTCAGCAAATCCAAGGCATACTTGGACTAGTGCACCTTGATTCCAGCTTTGGTTTGAGAAATCTCAAGCCCCAAGAATTGGCTTAAGAGCCCCAAATCTGTCATGGAGAAGGCTTGGTTCATTGCACCCTTCAAGGAAGCAATCTCATCCTTTGAGCTTCCTGTAATGAGGAGGTCATCAAAATATAACACAATGATCATTAATGAACCATTAATAAACTTCAAATATACATTTGGATCTGATTTGCATCGAACAAAATTCAGTGATAGCAGAAAGCTATCAATCTTGGCATACCAAGCCCTGGGGGCTTGCTTTAGCCCATACAATGACTTCCTTAGCTTGCACACAAGAGATGGGTTAGTAGAAAATCCTTGAGGCTGCTACATGTATATATCTTCAGTGAGATCTCCATTCAGGAAGGAACACTTTACATCCATGTGATGTACCTCCCATTGCTTTGAAGCTGCAATGGCTAAGGCTAGCCTGATGGAGTCCATCTTTGCCACTGGTGCAAAGGTCTCATTGTAATATATGACATGAACCTGTGAATATCCCTTGGATACCAATCTAGCCTTGTACTTCAAAGGTGAACCATCAGCAGCAAATTTGGTCTTGTACACCCACTTACACTGAACTAGCTTCCTCCCTGGGGGAAGATCAACCAGCTCCCAAGTGTTGCTCTTCTAGAGTGAGCTAAACTCTTTCTTCATGGATGCTTGCCATCTTGGATATAATGCTGCATATTCATATGTCTGAGGATCTTATTCCACCATCAGATAGCATTTCTCAGCAAACATAGGATCCTTCATGCACAGAGCACTCTCAAATTGAGATCTAGTCCTCCTAGGGTCATTAGGATTTCCAGCTAGCTCTCCTGCTGCATGAATGGTATTGGCTTCCCATTTTGGCCTTGTAGGGATGTTAGGATCTGCAATAAATTCATCACTATCAGAAATATAAGAATCAGCATGTTCAACTATCTCTTCACTTACATTCAGAGGTTCTGGTGGTGAAGAGGCTTCTCCAACTTCCACTGCTGCTAGGGGTTCTTCTTGAAACTGAACACACCTTTCGATGAAGGCTTTGTTTGTGCTAAAATTTATCAGCTTGTACCCTTTTGAATCTTCTGAGTACCCAACAAATAGACACTCTTGGATTTGGGGCTGCAAAGCCTTTCTCTTTTCTGTTGGAATTCTAGCCCAAGCCCTTGAGCCAAAAATCCTGAAATGGGTCACATCTGGCTTGTGCCCACTCCATGCTTCAAAAGGAGTCATACCATCAAGCTGTTTATGAGGCACCCTATTCTGGATATAGGCTGCACAATTTATAGCTTCGGCCCAGTACTTTGGTGGAAAAGTCTTAGCCTCCATCATGCATGTTGCCATCTCCTTCAGTGATATGTTCTTCCTCTCAGCAACACCATTTTGCTGTGGTGTGTAAGGGATAGAATGCTGCATCTGAATACCTGCATCTGCACAATATTGAATAAAATCAGACTTGACATACTCACCATCATTGTCAGATCTGAGGACCTTGATTTTTCTCCTAGACTGGTTTTCAACCAAAGCTTTAAAGACTTTGAAGAGGCCAAAAACTTCAGACTTGTGTTTCAGGAAGTAAACCCAGCAATACCTGGAAAATTCATCTATGAAATTCAATGCATATTTGGCCTGACTCATGGACATATAAGGAAATGGGCCAGAAACATCACTTTGGATCAACTCGAGGGGTGCATAGGTTCTCTCATGACTAGCTCTCTCAAATTTATGCTCTGGGTGTTTTCCTAGGATGCAACCTTGACAGACTCCTTTGGAAAATTTTATCTTTGGTAACCCTATGACCATATCTTTTTCACTAAGATTAGAAAGATACTTGTAATTTAGGTGGCCAAATATTTCATGCCAAAGCTTGCTTGCCTCATTCGCATGAATCAGAAGAGCAGAGGGGTTTGAGTAGGGTAAGAAGTGTGAGAATATGTATACCTTCAAAGTATGATTTGCAACTCCTTTTGCAATGAATTTACCACTTGATATCTCTGTGATATCAACTTCATCAGGGGAGAATATGACCTCCTTTGGAGACCCTGTATGGGTCATTTGATACACTAATAAGAGGTTAGAGGCAAGACCTGGAACATACAACACATTGCTAAACTTACCATGATCAAGATCAATCCTCCCTTTGCCCAAACTTTCAGTGAGAGAGTCATCTCCCAGTACTATTGGTGGACCTTTCGACATGTCAAGTGAGGTGAATGCCTCCTTGATTGAAACCATATGTCTTGAAGCTCCAGAATCAATGATGAAACTAGGTGAGCTTGATGTGCCAGCAACCAATGCATGAACTCTCTCTCTGTCTTCTAAACTTGATCCTCCTTCCCTCTTCTTTGAGCTGTCTGGAAGGGAGATGCCATTCTTCTCCATGAGTTGGGTCAGCATGTCTATTTGCTTCTTCATGTAGGAGCTCTCAGTATGATTTCCCTTACTACAGTATGCGCACTTGCTCATTTCTCCTTTGTTTTTCTTCTTCTAATAGTTCTTCTTGGAACCTTGAGGCTCCTCCGGAGACTTATTCTTGTCTCTCTTTTGCTCAGGTGGCTTTTTAGATTTCTTTTTGATTTTTGAATCCACCCTAGAATATCCAGCAACCAAAGCTTGGTCTTTGGATGGTTTGATGGTGCCCATCATCACCAGTTTTCCTTGTTCTTGTGTGAGAGATTCCATGAAATCTGCAAGGCTATGCATATTATAGGTTCAAGCTATCAATTTTGTGGCATAGAAGGTCGAAACAAACACTGAATAGTTAGGGCCAAGCTTCGATAGTATAGCCAAGACCAGTTGATCATCCTTATTTTCGATCCCACATTGTTTTAGCTGCAAAACAAGTGCTTTGAACTTGGAGAAATAGAGTTGCAGGGATTCAAAGCTATTTGGACTCAGGGAGATTAGTTCATTTTCGATTTGATGTCCCCTCATCTCATCTATCTTTCCAAAAAGATCAACAAGCTTCTCCCATACTTCATTCGGTGATGTCAATCCATTAAGATGGAAAAGGAGGTCTCTGGATATGCTCAGACACAAGAGACCATAGGCCTCATCCCTCCTGTTGTGCCATTTTATCTTCTCTGCAGCTGCATTGGGATTTGCTTCTGTTGCCATAGTCACTCTGTAGAGGCATTTCTCTCTCAACATGATCTCCATCTTTGATTTCCATTCAAAGAAGTTAAATGGAGTCAAGATGATCTTCTAAGATTGATCCATAGCTCAGAAATTGTCCCGGCAGTCTTTAGAATGCTCCTAGTCAATGATGTCAAACTTGCAAAACAAATTGGAAGGAGAGAAATTGATCTACAAAGGCTCTGATACCATGTGGAAATTGAACCCAGTGATAGAACAATTACACTCACAACAATTATCAATTGTACATGCAAAATCACTCACAAAAGAGACTGAATATGGAGCTGAACACTAAATTGTATTGAATAAGTGTACAATAGCCAATTCTGTGAAGTCATAGGCTTCCAAAATAAATAGTTACATGAAGGATTCGAATGCATGAGGAGGCAATTTGAATCTAGTCAAAAGAAGGCTTACTAAATCTAAGCAAATCCCCCATAGGTGCATAAAGCAGTTTCCAAAACTGTCAAGGAGCTCACGAATTGGAAAAATAAATTAGGTAAGCTAAAAGATAATGGAATGACAACTCATACATGATTTTCATAGGAGAAAAGAGTGGAGGATGTGGAGGACAAAAAACTAGTTAACCTCACCTAGTCAAACTTTCCCAATTGCCTTAAAGCACTGAAAAAGCAGGCAATAAAGAAGAAAAAGTAGAAGGGCACTTAGGAGGCCAGGAATAAAGCAGATTTGATTCCATGAGCTTTCCCAAGTGCTCCATGAGTCAAAATTAGCAAGTTTGACCACTATGGATGTGTAGATGACAACTTGCATAAGGTGGAACATGGAAACTAGGCAAATAAGACAAAAATGGATTAATTAATGTCTAAGGTAGCTAACTATGGGTTGATTATTCTAACACTAATGCCTCTCGGCTTCAACAAAATTCATAGAGTATGGATTAACAGCCTTTCTTTCATTATATATATTTACATAGAAACAAGAACAAAATTCAAAATTTACAGTCACGGCCTAAGCCGGAAACCCGGATAAAGCAAGGGTTTTTAAACATCAACTAAAAACAACGAACCAAGTAACCTAGGTAAACCAAAACCATGAGGTTTTTGCAGGCCACGGTGACCAACCCACAAATGTCCCATAAGGGATCGGACAAAGAAGAATTGCCATGGGGTATCCAAGTCTTACCCATGAGCAAGCCGTTGCCTTAGCCTCGCAGCAACCACGCAAAGGGACAGGTCAATACCTGTGAACAACAAGGAACGATAATGTAAATACCTGGCATCAAAAATAAACATCTGTGTACTAAAAAAAAATCTGCAGAATTAACAAAGTTGATAATAATATTTATTACCTAGAATATCACGGAAACACGACCACCCACAAGTAGTAGAGCTACCACCAACGCGATGAGGAGTAAACCTTTCATCTACTGCAAGAAGAAAAAGGAGTTTACTAACAGAGTAAACAACCAGTATCGACTGAGAGCAGGAGCAGCAAGCCAAGCAAGAAGAACGCTGGAGCTGTCACGCACAAGAAACTACTCTGCGGTGAAACCCTAACACCCAATAAACCTTACGGCGTGAATCCATAGCCCCACTACCGAGCCAAATAAGTAAAGGAATTTACAGACTGACCGACCCGAGCTGAGCAAGTAGTGAAAGTTAAAACCCAGAAGACAAATAACCCAGCCCAAGTAGCAACAACGTTGTTACAAATCTCTTCTCACGGACGTGCAAGGGGAGTCCACAAATTGCAGGAAACAAGGAAGCGAGCTGGGAGACTACCTGCGACGAGTAGCAGAGTGATGGGGCGAGCAACCAAAACTATCAAAACAGTAGTAGAGTGGACAGAGGCTGAGAACTACAGGAAAAATAATAAGCTAGGGTTCGATAGTGCTCCTTTTAACCGTTCAACACTTGGTTGTGATGAGTCCACGTACTCATGGAAATTATTTTGCATGCAGTGGGTAAAATTGTATAGTCTTGGTGTGTTCTCGGCGTGCAATCAACAAACAATTTTTATCTTAAACACTTGGAGATCCGAAGCTTTGGTAAGGATCGATACACCAAAGTCAACCGAGCATGCACGCTAAAGTTTAAATGATAGGACAATGGTATTTTAAACTTACCAAAGGCGTAGTCAATACTACAACCCATCACTTTTACAAATTGATAAACATACACTTAAACGATTAACCTATCCAAGGTGATGGCATATGTTATTTATAAAAAAAGGAGTTTATAAAATTAAATTATAGCAAATACTCTTGATGTAAGCAAGTATTTATTAATCAATTGATTATAACATAATGATGGTATAATAATATGCGACCTAGCACATCATACAAGCAAGGGGTGCTTTTAATAAAAGATTATAAAACTTAAATTCAAGGTTAAACCATAGACTCTTCTTGGGTGCGGCCAAATCTATGACTCCTTTGTTTATACAAACATGGCTTTCATCCATTTAAAACAATTATAACTCTAACCTAAATTTATACTCTTTGTTGTTATAAAGGAAATTCATAGAATCAATTTATGGTAAACATCCTTTTGCTAATGTTAACCTCATTTTCCTTTAATGATGTAATTTATTAAACTAGGAAGGTTTGCTTTTGAACATGTTAAGTATTAAAATGTTAAGGGACTTAACATTGAAATTTAGCAATATCTTAACCATAACTGGGTAATACTTTCCAAGCAAATGATGTGTAGAGGAATTTAATTCACCAACACTAAGATAGTCTAATTGAAAGTAGTACGTATTGAGGATATATTTCTTTTAAAACTTCAAGCTTTCAAAGAAGGATTATTAGTATAGAAACTTATTAACTTTTGCACGTTACCTTCACGTCGCAAAGAGTAACCAAAAATTTATTATGACATAAAGGGGTTATGTTCACAATTTAAGTTAGACCCTTAATGTTTTAACCCTGCCATCCTTAGTCTGCATGCAAAGAAAGATTAAGACGTTTACACACACGACGACCATGGTAAGCACCGAAGAGTCTCGTAAGCAAGAAGAACTATAAATTACAACTACTAGAGAAAGTGAGCAACTGTCACTAACACGGATAGGACTGAATCTCATATTCCATGACGTCTTTAAAGAGAATAACGATTTAAATGTTTTACCTCATAAAAGCAGTTGAAATTGAAAAGCATTTATATTCTTTTACTGAGCTATTAATTTTGCGACGTACAAATATTTGAATGCATAATGATTATTGACAAGCAGCACCGGATCTTTCTTACCTATAAATCTGTAAGAGCAGGTAAACTTTCTGCGTTAGCTCAAAAGCTAAGTAAGCCCAGAATATCATGACAGTTCCACCTTGTGGTCACAAAGAAAAACAATTCATTAAACTGAAAACAAATTATTATATAAGTTAAACATAACCAAATAGATAATTCAAAATATGAAGTCATTAACATATAACTAATTAAAACAATTAGTTGTCTGCATTAATGAAAATTATTTGTATTTTCAAAATTTTAAATTTTTTAGAAATTTGGGGTTTTGACAGCCTACATATGCGGAAGATGGTAAGACTGTCACTCTTTTCCTATTCAATCATATCATAGCTAGATTTGGAGTCCCACATTCCATCATTACTGATCACGGATCCCATTTACGTAATCAAATGATGGAGGAACTGAGTGCCAAGCTAGGTTTTCACCATGAAAACTCTACTACATATTATCCACAAGCTAATGGTTAGGTAGAGGCCATTAACAAAGTTTTAAAAACTCTGATTCGTTGGATGGTTGGAGATCATAAATCCAATTGGCACCACATTCTTTTCTCTGCTCTTTGGGATTATCAGACTTCGGTGAAAATAGCCACTGGTTTCACACCATTCCAGCTTGTCTATGGACTCAAAGCTGTCTTACCAATTCAATGTCATATTCCATCTTTACAACTTTCCATCAAACTTCTCCTAGACACTTCCGTAGAGGAATAAATATTTTTGTACTTGAATAACCTTGACGAGACTTGGAGAGATGCTTCCTTAGCTAATGAGGCACATAAGAAATGTGTCAAGGCACAGTATGATAAATCCTTCCAACCTCGTGCCTTTAACGAGGGTGACCTAGTATTGACTTATGATCAAAGATATGACAAACTAGGAAAGGGTAAGTTCGATTCCATGTGGTACGGACCTTTCATCATTTCTAAGGTTTTGGAGAAAGGAGCCTACGAGCTCGTTGATTATGATGGAATCCCTTTGGGGAAACCTCACAATGGGTTGTACCTGAAAAGGTACTAATCCTAGGTATTTCTTGTATATATTTATATTGCTTGGATTTCAGCGTACTTTTAGTATTTTCAAGATGGTTTTGAGTTTAGTGTTCACGTCTGTTTATACCATGTTTTGGTCATACAAATGACTTTCTATGGCTTTGCTGATGGTGCTTTCCACCACACCTTGAATCTCACCTCAACTGCTTGGGTCCTCTATTCCTTGGCTGAAGATTTGGTCAGTTCAGGAGCGGTTTGTATAGGTCCCGCTACTAATAATATCACCAAGTATCAATCAGTCATCGATCTTCTGACTGAAGCTGCCTCCCAGGATGTTCGCAATCTAGTAGTCTTGATGGACTCACAACTCGTGGTTTTCCATATTTACACCATTAGAAACCTTGTTCTTCTCTGCCTCTTCCGGAGAGTACGTTTGCTACAAAGATCATTTGAAACCATCACTTATAGGCATATCCCTAGGGAACATAATGTGGTTGTTGAATCATTAGCTAATTACATCCTAGATTGGAACATTGCCCATTCATGACATTGAAATCAAACATGGTCCATTGTAAAAAAACATTTAAAGACACATAAAACTCATATAAAATGCATTTACCATTTGATACATATAAACATCGGGTAAAGTCTGTATATATATATATGAAAAGTTTACAAAAAATAGGTCCTGAGACCTCATCTAAAGCACATAGGATTTCAGGAAAAATCACTGTACAAAATCCTGAAGCTGTCAACTTTCAGTACATATCTCATACGCTAGTGACGTAGTAGCCTCCTGAATCGACTTGTTCCTCCCACTGTAGGTCTCTGATACCTAATCGGGAGGTCATCAATGGAAGCATCTGGGATATCCAAGGTCAACCTATCCAAGTTTTCCTCTAACTCTCTGGTGATATCATCACCCCATGGTAGAAAGCGGGCTCCACCTCACCTATCCAGTGGAGAAGCTCCTCCCAATCACGCTGCACCAACGTCTGCATGAAAATATACAGGTATCATCACTTAACATAAAAAATATAAAACATTAAAAAACATAAAAACATTTAATCCATTTTAGGGTTTCTTGCTTCTTACCGATGTTGCCCCACTATCCGCCAGGTGGGAGTGGTAGGTCAGGATCTCCGGTGAAGTCCGTACCTAAGTAAGCATAATCCTAAACCATGAGGATCTGATCTCGAAGCCATCTGAAGAATGGGTCACCGAACTTCACCTTCCCTCGACCTGCTCCTGTATAAGCCATGATTTAGACCCACCTCAGCATACGGGGGTCTCGCGCTCTCAGACTTCTAAATACCACCTAAGGTCTCATCTGTGGGACCCGCTTGAAGAAGAAGCAGGATAAAATGGAACCAAAGCCAAACTGCTTTAGCTCTCCCTGCCGATACTTAGTCAGCTGGTCTTTGAATATCAGAAGCATGGCTTCCACCTAGTTTAATACCATGGGTGCCATGGACTCTATGGAATATAACATGTGTGCCCTAGAATCCTAGTGCACACCCTGACTCTCGGCCACCCTCTGCATAGTAAATAGGACGATCCGTAGGGGCCCATCTTTCACTGCTTTGATGGGGATTTTCTTCCCCGATGTTCTCGTCCCTGGAGCATAGTGATGATCTATCAGCTCTCGAGTGGTAATATACCCTCCATGGGAACCTGTCAGTGAGATGGGGGCACCCTGTCTCGAGAGACCAGTCAGGAAGTAGATATCCTCTACCTCCACTATCAGAATATGGGCCCCAACCTTGAAGTACTGCTGTTCCATATTCCACATCCACAGTATGTGCTCTAATAACTGCTCGTGTGACACCATGCTTGGGGTTCGGAATAATTTCAGGAGCCATAGTCCTATAATGCGGCAATACAACCCACATTCCTTTCAGCAAAAGCATCATCATTGTCATGTTTCCTTTCTTTCCATATCACCATGTTTGAGCAACAAAAACCTACCAAAAACAATCATAGCACTCATTTGAATCATCTCTAATCATTTAAAATCAAAAGAATGACTTATTATTGCTTGTGCTATTAGTTTGAAATCTCCACGGTGAGCACCTCCTGTGCACTGTAGGAGACAGGTGGTGGCACCACCTGTCATCTATGTTTTAGGTGCGGTTCTTTGGAGGTACCACATATCTCGTAAGGGGTATGTGCGATGCCCATTTTCAAGGTTTTAGGGATTGCCATACAAGCCCAAAACCCCATCAAAACTCAAAATAAATTATATGAAAAGAAAGAGTAAGGTTTTAGCTATTACCTGCAACTGACAGTGCTCAAATCTGACTGTGGGAACTCCCGGTATTAGTTACTAAATATCTAGCTAAGAAAATGCTCCAAATGCTCTCCACTGTGAGTAAAAAGTAAAATGATTTGATTTTTTACTATTTACATGACTTATATAGGCATTTTTGGGTCTGGTATACTATAGTTTTGATGTAAAATTACTTTTACTTTAAAATTATCAGTCATAATCCCTTAATGCTAGTTATGAACGCATTTAACACTTGTTTTTTAGTCAATTGCAGGATACGAGAACTATAGTAAGAATCTTTGGGAGTTTGTTTATGAATTTTTCTCACTTCGATAAAACAGAAAAGGTCGATGAGCGTTTGTTACGACACTTTGGTCACGCTCCTTAAACCCAGTATCAAAGGTCCGATTCCATTTCTGATTCTTTCCAGGCTCGTAAAAAATTGACATTGTGAAAAGAAACGTCATAGAGTCTTCTTTTCACCTCTTTTTCAGGCTCCTTAAACATGAAAAGATCATCGAGTCTGTTTGCGATTCTTTCCAGGCTCGTAAAAAGTGACATTGTGTAAAGAAACCTCATGGAGTCCTCTTTAAGATCTTTTTAGGCTCCTTAAATATGAAAATATTATTGAGCGATCTTGTCCTATTCACGCTCGTTAAAACATTTGAAGAGTCGTTCGTCCGATGGTAGGTTATCT
This sequence comes from Pseudotsuga menziesii, assembly GCA_001517045.1. NCBI lineage: Eukaryota > Viridiplantae > Streptophyta > Pinopsida > Pinales > Pinaceae > Pseudotsuga > Pseudotsuga menziesii. The sequence goes on from LPNX010426112.1 coordinate 609,577, forward strand.
CTTTTTCGGTTCGGATAGGACTGTTTACGAAAAAGGAACACTCCATCCAATCATGACTGGAAGAGTTCTTTAAGGTATGATTTTACACTTTTTTGGGCCTTATATTCTAAATCATACGAAAAAGTACCCCTTTGGAGTCTTCTTCCGTAATCATTTAGACTCTCTAAACATAAACGATACCGAGTTTTATTTCATTGGACTTGTTAAATTAAACATTGAGAGACTCATTTTGGGAACGAACCCCTCCTCTCTTAGGTTCGTAAAACATATGAGTTTGGACTTATCTTTCGACAAGCTATATCGAGTGTTTGTTACCCTCTTTAAACTCATGAAACCGAAAAGAGGCACTCATCGATCATGATGGGGGAAATGGGAAGAGAATCATTTTTGCAATAAAATGGCAGTAGTTTGTCGCTACCTTTGAACATGGAACTTATCTGCACATCATGTCAGTCAATTGGGTATTCAGCTGATCTCCATGATGATCCACTTTCATGAGTCATGCCACTCCTTTAAGTCTTTGAAAAGAATGCATTGTCCACTGTCGCATTGTGTGTTTGTCCCATTTAGTCATGTTGCCAAGTCTTTTTGTTGTGCCGCTCGATGTTCAAAGGGGATTTGAAGAAGTTTTACCTCTGCAGTCAACACAATCTTTGTGTCAGTACTTTTGAGTCAGTTCGATGGTTACTACATTCACATCATTCCAAAAATGTGTTCTGAGTTTCATGTCATTGATGTGGGACTCATCATGGCCATCCTTCGACGAGACTATTCCCGTCAACATCAGCTCATCATCCAGGAAATAGTCTTAGAAACAAATACTTAGTACCTTGAGATCTGTATGCCTTAATGACAGATTCTCTTGCTCTCGACATAGGTTCACATCATTGAACTTTGATCGATAGAATTGACTGGGTGTTCAACATCAGGACATCTATTCACACTCAGTATATTGTACTAAGGTACCTTGGGAATCATTGACATTAATGGTGATATCCCTCGCACTTGTTAACAATTCACATCATTGACCAGTAATCAAGTGGTTTCTACCATGTTCGACTTCAGATCATTGTAATCACATGGATAGAATCGTACCTTGTGGAAGACGAGATGAAGACCTTGGGTATTTGTTTAAAGTGCTCATTGCTTTTCCCCAGGTTGCGATGGAGTCTTGTATATCTAGCATGGATCCACATTTGTATGGTCATGGCTATACTCAAATTTGTGTCTGTACAACATAGATCTACATTGTATGTCTGGTAGCTATGTCCAAGTTTGAGTCCTCTATCACATGGATCTACATTGTATTCTAGTAGCCATGCTTGTTTATTCCTCCCATGGATCTGCCTTGTATTAGTATGCAGCCATGAGTTGGTTACTTATGTCTATGAGTCAAAATATTGATGTACTACAGATGCCTACTTGACGACATGCTCTGATCGAGCCAACATTTTCACCTCATAGAGACGACTTGTTCTCTCAAAGCTCTCATTTATCATATCCCTCTAAGACTCATGCTTTGGGGGGAATCCTGTTATACCAAAATCCTGTCATCATCATGTGATAAGACCTTTGACATACTTACTTTCCCTTAATCCCAGCACTTGGAGTGGAAACTCATGTTGTTTGTCAGTCTTTCATGAAAATACTCAGCACCACGCTTTCCCCTTTATCCATGAGTGGTACCTTGCTTGCACCACCTATTCCTTGTTGTCCATAAGTGGTGCCACCACTTATAGCCCTTGGTCCATAAGCGTTTCTTACTTGAACCGCTCTGTCATAGAAGGAGAAAAGTGGTACCCTGGGTAAAATGGGAAAAAGAGAATATTCTCGAGGCTTCTAGATCATGAGCCTTGTGTCCTCCCTTATCCCTATCATTGTGGGTCAGTTGAGCTCAAGATCCCTCATCCTAGGATCTTAGAGGCCACCTCATCCATAAATCTCTCAACCATTCCTATCCATTGAGCCTTATAAATACAAGCTCATGTCCATGGTTGAGAGGGAGAACCATTGAAGTATTGTTATGTTGTTGGATTGACCACTTGGCCCAATCCATTGGAGAGCATAGAAAGCAAAGTTGGAGCTTATGGGGATGAAATTTTTGGTTTCATGGAGATGCATGTCAACACTAAGGATTAATTGGTTGTAAAATTATCCATTTTAATCTTAATGCAAAGCAGATTTCCGTCCCACTTTACTGTTGTTGTTTGATTTCACATGTAAATGTTGTTGGATTCCTTAGTCACTGACATGAATTAATAGATTATGTTCTGGTAGATTTGATGCATTTGTGTGTTTAATCTAATTGCAGGTACACAGGTTTACTATCGAAGAAGTCATTCTAGGTATCTACAATATCTAGGGAGGGTCTTCATCCTTTGTCGTTCATTTGTTCTGGATCTGAACCATTTAGACCAGAGGAACAAATTCTGTCCGCAAAAGGTGAAATATTCTTGCTAACAAAATGCAAGTGGGTTTTTTAGACTAAGTTTGATGCAGATGGAATAACCTACAAGTATAAGGAAATACTGGTGGAAAAAGGTTTCTCCCAGGTCGAAGGTGTGGTCTACCATGAGACTTTTGCACCGGTTGCAAAAATGGACTCCATCCACCTAGTTTTGGCAATTTCAGCATCTAAGCACTAGGAAGTGCATCATATCGATGTTAAGTCAGCATTTTTGCATGGATATATACATGAAGAAGCATGAGGGCTACATTTCTGATCCGACTTTGGTTTGCAAGCTAAAGAAGTCACTATACGAGTTAAAACAGGTCCCAAGAGAGTGGTATTCCAAGATGGATGCCTTCCTTCTCTCGCAAAACATACAAAGGTGTAAATCAGATCCAAATGTGTATATAAAGTATTTTTATGGTAATTTGATTATTATTATTTTATATGTTGATGACTTACTGATCACAGGTATCACAATTGCTTCTATTTCAGTCATCAAAACTGCTCTCCACAATGCATTTGAAATGAGCGATTTGGGGATCGAAATTGAGAAAAGTTATGATGGGATAATGGTCCCTCAGTACAAACACATATCATAACTATTATTCAAGTTTAACATGGATGAATGTAGTCCTACACCATTCCCTTTCCTTTCAGGGATCAACCTTGAAGAAGGAAAAAGCACACCTCCCATGGACTGCATTATTTATTGACAGTTGATTGGTATCTTGTTGTACTTGACTCATTCTCATCCTGATATCTATTATGCCATGAATGTTGTATAAAGATACATGCAGCATCCCCATGATATTCATTGGAAGGCAGCCAAGAGGATCCCCTAGTACATTCAGGGAGCCAGGACCTACGGCATTCACTATGCTGTAGACTCCGAGCTAGAGCTGGTTGGATACACAGATTCCGATTGGGCGAGTGATTCTATTGATTAGAAGTCTAATTATGGATATGTATTCATGTTTGGTGGTGGCCCCATTTGCTGGTATAGCAAAAATCAAGCCGCCATAGCATTGTCTTCAGCAGAGGCCGAGTATCGAGTAGCGGTGAATGCTTGCATCCAAGCTATTTGGTTGCAAGGCATTCTTTCAGATTTTGATCTTGGTAGTAGTTTGTCCACTGTCCTTTTTTGTGACAATTAAAGTTCTAATAAGATATCCACAGGTCCAGTTACTAGGCAGAGGACCAAGCATATAGAGATACACATGCACTATATCAGGGAGCTAGTGCATGGCAGGACCATCATTCTGTAATACTGCCCAACTGATGAGCAGATTGTAGATAGCTTCACCAAGATATTTTTAGAAAAGAAGTTAAATTACCTCCATTCACTATTGGGGGTGAGTTCATAGGGTGATCCAAATACTTTCAGTGTTCAGCTTGAGGGGGGGTTTTTCCCACTGGGTTTTCCCTCTTTTCCTCACTTAGTTTGTTTTAAGCATTATTTGAGTTTAATTATTGTACAGGGTGACCTATGGCCTTTGTTGTCGGGGCCCTAGAATTCTTATGCAATTGATGTTTTCTACTTCTCCTAAGTATAGCTTAAGGGGGGTTGTTTGAGACATTTACCACCATACACACTCATTTTGGTCAATTTGTCCTAGTTAAACCACTATCCTAAATTTTATTGACTTAATTGACATCAAAGGAGCACTGTATGACATCAGCATGAGCATACCCACGCCTACCTTCAGTAAAGGAGGCCAACTAAGCCTTCTCCTTCATTCGGGGAGGCTAACTGGAGCACTCCGAGGGTGATCTGAGTGTCATAAATGAATTTAATTGATAATTGATGGTTACAATTAGTTAAACAGAGTAGTGAAGGAAACTCCTTTCATTAAATTGATTATTTAATTAATATTTAATGAACTGGAGTCAACAGGGGTGCCTCCAACCACTTCTGATGGTCAGTTACACTTCAGTTAACCTCATCGGGGTTCATTGGAGTCATTGATGGGCTACCACTTGTTTTTTGGCTTGTAGTGACATGTGTCTGAGCTAATTTCAGTTAGACTCAGTCATTTATTGCACTCTAACTTCAGTTAGGACTCAGTTGAGTCAATTAGGCTATTGATCAGTGGTTAACTAAAGTGTTTACTGTGGCTTTACATTCATTTAAGCTAGACTCACTCATTCAATTAGAATGACCTCCTTTTGAGGTCAAATTGTCTTGGAATTCATGCATCAAACATGATCATTGTATTGTATCATCATTCTTTCATTTTATTATACAGAGCTGCTACTTCCATTGCAGCACCATTTTTTCCAATTTTATGCATATTTGTCTATATTCTTTGTGAGACTGTTTTTTCAGTTCCTAGACCACTGTGACAAATTAATATTCAAGTCAATGTTTCCAAGTCTTCAGTCGTACCTCCCTATGTTCAAAGGAAAATTGTGTTGAGAGTTTGTATATGCAGTTAAAACTACCTTTGTGTCAGTTACCTTTGAGTCAGTCCTATGGTTACTTCATACTCAAATTAAAGAACTTTGTTCCAAGTTTCATGTCGTTAATGTGGGATTCATCATGGCCCTCCTTCGACAAGACTATTCCTGTCGACTTCAGCTCATCATTCAAGAATTAGTCTTGAAAAAAAAGAAGTACCTTGAAATTTGTATAATAAATGATAGATTTCCTCGCTTTCGAAAATAGGTTTACATCATTGACCTTTAATCAAAATATTTAGCTGAGTGTTCGAAATCAAATCATCTATTCACATTTAGAGGAATGTACTGAAGTACCTTGGGAATCATCGACATTAATGGTGATATTCTTCACACTTGTTAATGGTTTTCATCATTGACCAGTAATCAAGTGGTTTCTACCATGTTCGACATTAAGATATGTAATCACATGGATATAATCGTACTTTGTTGAAGACAATATGAATGCCCTGGGTATCTATTAAGCACTCATTGCTTTCCCTAGGTTGTGATGGAGTATTTGTATGAGTCATAGCATGGATCCACATTTGTATGGTCATGGATGTGCTCAAATTTATGTCTGTATGACATAGATCTACATTGTATATCTGGTAGTTATGTCCAAGTTTGAGTCTTCTTCGCATGGATCTACGTTCTATTCTAATACCCATGAATTTTTAAATATCACATGGATCTACAATGTATTGGTCAACATCTATGTTGTGATTCGTATGGACACATATCAAAGTGTAAATGTACTGCAGAATAATCTTGGTCGTTGAAGATCTCTGATAAGTGGACTCTTTCCTCGAAGTGATAGCTTGTTCCTACAAAGCCTTCACATATCTTACCCCTCTAGATTCATGCTTTGGGGGGAATTATATTACACACCTTTCTCTTCAACATCATGTAATGAAATCAAAGTATCATTGTTTTTATTAGATCCTCAAGTTTTGAAGTTAAAAATGGACAAGGATCAGTGATTTTATACTTTTGGCCACCACCGCACTTTCTCTATGGTCAAGGTATGGTACCTATGTCGGTAATGTTCTTTTTCCTTTAATAGTAAGTGGTGTCACTACCAGTTTAATTTATGCAATGAGTGGTGCTACCCTAGTAAAGCTCTGTCCCTTTGGACAAAGAGTGGTGCTCAAGTTTTAAAGAAAAAAAGAGAAGCTTCGAGAGGCTTCTCGAATCTTGACTTCGTGGAGCCTCATCCCTAAAGTTCGGGACCACCTGGGCTCAAGATCCATCATTGTAGGACCCTCCCTCCACCTCACCCATGAGATCCTCAATCTATTCTATCCTCCCATGGCTTTAAATACTAGCTCACCCCCATTGGTAAAGGGAGGAACATTATGTTATTGCATCTAAACTCTATCCAAATTCAGCCAAGACTAGTGAGCAATTGGTAGGAAAGATTGAGGCTTTGAGGCAAGGTTCACTTGAGAAGGGTTTCTCAACACCAAGGATTAGGTTGTATGCTATATCTCTGCATTTCATTAATGCAAATAAAGGTTTCTTTCGCATGAATATTATTGTGTTTGAATCACTGTATTTACTGTTGAACTCCTTGGTCAATAACATAAGATCATAGATTAAGCTTGTTACTCTGATCTAGTGTGTGTTTTATTGTGTATCTTGCAGGAAAATATTTGGAGATCAGACACTCCAAAGACCAACCTTTTACAGATTGTGAGAGGTAAAAGAGTATTTTATTCAAGATATCTATGTGATCTTAGGGAAAGTGTTTTTATGTTGTAACTGCTTTGTTCTAGCATTTAATGTTGCAGGCTAGGGAAACATATTATGTCCGTAGAAGGTGATTATTTCTAGTAACAGAGGGTCTAACTTGACCCCTTACCTTGAAACAATACAACCTAAATACTCTAATTCTTGTTTCCCAAAAGCATGTTTTAACATTTTTACATACAATTGATTGTCCTCAAGAAATTGTAGGACTTGATCCACATTTTTAATATGTTGTTCCCAAGATTTGTTATAAATAAATATATCATCAAAGAAAACCGACACAAAATTTCTAAGATGGGGCCGAAAAATTTTCTTCATAAGGATTTGAAAAGTAGAAGGAGCATTAGTTCCCTTCATGTGTTCTAATTTTTTTTAGGAATGTCTTCTTCTCTTAATCTGATTTGGTGGTGTTTTGATTTAAGATATAACTTTGTGAAATAAGCCACACCATGAAGCTAATCCAATAGCTCATATAAATATTTGGCAAAGGGAGTTTATCCTTAATGAATATTTTATTTAGATCTCTATAATAAATACACATCCTATAAGCACTATATTTTCTTGTAACCATCACCATTGGTTTTGAAAATGATCTCCTGCTTAGTTGAATACTACTTGTATCCAACATTTCTTGTAAAACTTTCTCAATCTCCTATTTTCTTTGATGTGGATATCCACAGGGCCTTTTATGTTACGCACCAAATTCCCCAAAAGAGCATAAAAGTAATAAAGAGAGAGTAATTCAATGCTTTAATAATGAAGAAATTATATGAACAAGAATCCTCTTTGAGGGGGAAATCTCATTATACAATCTACCAAATACACATGATAAGGCAAGATGATCCTAAATCTAGGTCCCTTGGGTATATGTATAGGAGACAAAAGGTACAATTACAATGTAGACAACCATACAAGTATAATTAATGTCCTAGATGACCATTAAAGTCAATACTAATATAACAGTAGAAATATATTATTACAATACATAGGGATCGACATGCCCCTCCCATTCAAACAAGTGTTGTCCTCAACACTTTATTAATTATGGATTTTTTTGTCTGAAGTACCCATCTTCCCATGTCACCTATTCTATTGGCAAGTTCCTCCACTTGATTAGGTATCACTAATTTCTTGATTCCATAACTACTTGTTTCTTGTGTCGATGATTGTTTCAGGTTTTAGTACCATTTTCCCTTCTTCATCAATCTATAGTAAAATAGTCTAGACTAGGACTTTGTCACCAATTACTTTTTTAGGAAAGAAAAATGGAAGACTGGATGTACATGTGGAGATGGAGGAAACTCCAATTCATAATATATATTTACAATCTTATGCAATACCTTATATGGACCATAGTACTTGGTTGCTAATTTATTGTCCTTCCTTTTCATCTCGAGGGACATCTATTAGTATGGTTGTAGCAAAAAAAATACTCAATCCGTCACTTTAAATTTCCTTTCACTATGATGTTGATATGCTTGTTGTTTCATCATATTTGGTGGTATATCCAAATTATGTTTCAATGGTTTGAGAATATCTTGTTGGTGCTCTATGTGATATTACAATGCTTGAACCCTAGATTTATCTTTCAAGGATGATACTATGGAAGGATGATGATAGCCATAAAGTGCCATAAATGGTTACTTTTTTATGAAGTATGGAAATATGTGTTGTACCACCATTATACTAAGTGAAACCACTTGACACATTATGTTTGTTTGTCATATGTAAAGCAACAAAGATTCCCTTCTAGTAATTTATTCAAAATCTCAATTTTCCCATTAGATTAATCATGGTAAGAGAATCTATGAGCTAACTACGTACCCAAACAAGAAAATATTACCTTCAAAAAATGACCAGTGAAAAGTAGATCTCTATCACTTACAATAATGTTGGGGATTCCATGTAGCTTCTACACTAAATCCATGAAGTTTTTCAAAATCTTTGGTTAATTCTTAAGTCCAATGGAATTCCTCCTTTTTCAATAACCTTGTTAAGTTTGTTTCTATCTAACCATAACTCTCGATGAACTTACGGTAGTGGAATATCAATCCTAATAATTGTCCAAGACTATTCAAGGTTTGGAATTGGACATTCCATGATAGCCTTAAATTTTTTTGGATCCACTTTGATGCCTTCATGAGATACAATATCTCCCAAATATTCCACTTCATAAACCCCAAAGACGCACTTAGAAAGCTTGGTATACATTTGGTTTTCCTCAAATAGTTTTAAGACCATGTCAACATGATATCCCTAAGATTTTTTTAAGATTAGTATATCATAAAAAAATAATAACACAAAATTTCTAATGAAGGGTTTAGATATAAAATTTGTCAAGCTTTGAAATGTGGAAGGTGCGGTAAGGCTAAATGGCATCACCAAAAATTCATAATGACCTTGATGGATTTTGAAGGATATTTTTGGAATGTCTTCTTTCCTCATTTTGGTTTGATGATATCTAGAATGAAGATCCAACTTGGTAGATAAACTTTATCCCTATAATTCATCTAATAATTCATCAAACTTATCTTTAATGGTCATCTCATCGAGCTCTCTATAGTCTAGAAACATATGTGATGAACCTTATTTTTTATGAACCACCAACACTAGTGCAGAGAAATAAATTTGGTTGTGTTTAATGATTCCTACATCTAACATTTCTTGAACCATATTTTCAATTTCACTGTTTTGTGCATATAGGTACCTGCAGGGTGTGATCTTAAGTGGTACACTTCCTGGTTGTAAGTAAATAGCATGGCCATGATCTCTATTAGGTGAAATACCTTTAGGAATTTCTCCAAATAACTTGGTCTGTTTTCCAATAACTTGTTGGAGATCCATTGGAATAGAGGGTATAGGTGCTTGCACATTTAGTGAGCATAATTGTGTAATTACTCCCTAGTGTCCCCTTTTTATCAATTTTGTCATGTTTTAAGAGATTTTCACTTTAGAGGATTTCCCTGGAATACCTCTAATTTCAATTTCCTTTCCTTTTGAAGAGAGGCTCATGAGAAGTTGCTAAAAATTAACAACCATCGTTCCCAAGGATTGTAGACACTGGATCCCTAGTACAACACCACCAGCACCCATTTAGATTGGAATCATTGTTCCATCCAATAAATATTTCCCCATAGTAAGATTAATACTATGGAATTTTAATGAATAATTTATGGTGCCTCCATCTATAATCATTACTTGAAATTTTGGTGTTGGATATACAAAGAAATTGAGAAGTTTCTCTAGTTTGCAATTAATGAAGTTATGGGTACTACTAGAGTCAATAAACATTGTTACTTTTTTATTTTTAATATATGTTTATATATTGAGAGTTTGAGTGCTAACTATGGCAAGTGCATGGAAATATATGGTTGGAGTAGTATCTTCTAGTTCTACCTCTTGAGACTATTCTGGTTCTAGCTCATCTTATTGTTTACATTCTAGATATATATCAATTTATTCACATTGAACTTATGCCCCTTACTGTACTTGCTGCCACAATTGAAACACAACCTTTTTTCTTTTCTTTCCTCCACTTGTTGATTTATCAACCTTGTAGGTTGTGGTGTTAGAAGTGGAAGCGTTTCCATCTCTATATGTGTTGGTATAATCCATTATAGTAGCCATATTTTGCATTAAAATTTCCTTTCCAAACTAATAGAATTTCCCAATTCCTTAGGTTCAAAGTGGCGTACTTCATGTTGAATGCTATCCTTTAGAATGCCTATAGAGATATCCAACAAATTATTCCTTAAATTTTTCTTCTCTCTAATAATAAAATTTTGAAATTACTTAATGTGCTCTGTAACTGGACCTCTCTACATGAGACTTATTAATTGGCTTAAAAACATGTTTGTCATAATATCCCCATAATGGGTTATCAATTCATCCATAAATACAAATTAAGAAAAAATAGATACCTTTTTATGATCACAGAGTCCTTTGTACCACAAAAATTGACTAGGACCTAAATACAATGATGCAATGGTTACCTTTCCTAAAGTCAACATTTGGTGTAAACTAAAGAATTGCTCTAGATGGAATATCCATGATATTGGATCATTGCCATCGAACTTTATCATATAATTTTTTGGAATGAAGTATTCCATGGTCCTGAATTGAACAAATGATGGTGTGGATTTTCAATTTTTAAGGACTCAAACCTCTTATTCTCCAATTGTTTCTCAATTTTCTCAATTTGTGACTAGGAAAAGTCCCTCTTGTTATCCTTATCCTCTTCTGAAGGTTCTATATTTGGGTTAAGAAGAATAAATATATCCTTCAAAAGTTCGTCTCTCATGTTTTCAAAGTTCATTTTGATGTCTTTCATATCCTTTGTTATGATATGGATCCACCATCCATATCTCCAATATTATTTCTATAGAGCTCTTGACCAAGCCAAGGCACTGCTTGTATGCTCTGGGAACATAGGGGCATCAGAGGAGGGGCCACGTAGGCCCTCCTTTAGAGTTACAAGGAAATAGAACCCAAGGTGAAAATTTAAAGACTCTTCTAGTTTATTTTGGTTCCTTCTGAACCCTCATATGTATTACATAAAAGGGGAATGACCCAAGGACATTGTAACCCAAGATAGATAGAAGTAAGCATTATAATTTTTTGTTGAGAAATAATGATTTAAATTGGATCAACATATAATTTGTGATATAATTTGGTGCTTTCTTGGGTGGAACAATTAGATGAATTTCCTTGTATATCCCATTTTAGGGACACGTCTTACTTTGCAAATTTTGGTTCTAGAACATTCTAAGGATTGTTTAAGGGATTAAATGGTGTTTTATGGGGTCAAAATTTTACAAGAATATTTTCCAATTCCTTAAAGTGTTTCTATGCTCTGATACCTTTCCAAGGGTACAATAATTTCCTTAATTAGATTTCGTATGAGGAATTTATGCATCCCGCAATTCAACCTATCCAGTTGGGCACTATGGTACTGAGTGGATCCAACATAAGCTCTCATTACCCACACATGTGGAGCTAGTCATGTGTGTATTTTCAATAACATTCAATATTGTCCAAAACTCTAATATTAGGGATTTGGCACATGTACAAACTCTAAAACTAACTCTATATGGCTAATAGACTATGTTAAATATTAGGTGGTTAGGAGGAGAAGGGGTTCCATTTCTGATCTGTTTATTGTCTCTTTCCAAAGCCAAGAAAAAAAAGGGAGTGGAAATTAGATCATAATAGAATAATTAGGAGATTGTTTAGTATTCATGTAGGCCATAGTGTCATAGGTAACTTCACAGTGAGTACCAATTTATTTGTATATGCATTGCATTTTGTAGAAGAAAATAGAAAGGCATAGAGGCGTCACCCTCACTTCTAATTGGGTTTTTCCCCACAATGGGTATTACTAGGGTATATATTATTTTATTTATGTGTATGTGTTATTTTGTTGTGGTTATTTTATTTTATACTCTAGTTTATTTACCTTTCCATGGAATGAAGCTAACACAACAAATTAAGTTGTAAGATACATTGTGATGAGCTGTTTTAGTGGAATATAAAAACAATTTATAAATCACATTGGTATCAGAGAAGTTTTCTTCTGGTTTTTGTGGGAAATTATAAGATCTAGGAGTTGGAAGAATAAATGGATAAAATTCAAAACCTAGCCATGGTAGATGATTTTGGTGAAGAAATAGAGGGTGAATATGAATAGTGATTTACAAAATTGGAAATATAATTAGTTGATATTTCATGCAATATGTGAATCCTCATGGTGGATCTAGAGAGCAAGTTTGGACGTTTTGGTGATTTTGGAGGCTCTAACTCAAATATCATACTAGAGGGGAAATTAGGAGACAAAGGCAACCTAGAAAAGGAGTCAAGGAAAGAGTATGAGAAAAAGCAGCTAAGTTATAGTGCCATTACCCCTTCCCAATCATAATTTAATATGGAATCTAAATTGAATATCAATCCTTACCAAGAAATCGATGCTTAAAATTTGAATCATTGGTTGCATCAATTAGATGTCTATTTAGTATCCACAACATAGATGAGGAGACACATATTTCATTTAATTGATTGAAATTAAAGGGCCATGCATTAACCTGGTGGAAAATCCACATCTGGGAACTTAGGTTGGACAGTTATCTTCCAATAACTAAGTAGGAGAGTTTCAAAACCCTTGTAAAGTCCAAGTTCTACCCTATTAGGTATGTATAGGACTAATTGATCTATTGGAATTACTTCAGGAAAAGGAAAGGGGAGAGTGTGTAAAAGTGCACCACCAAATTCAAGATATTGGATATTGTGTCGGGTATTTGATATGAAAATATTCAGGATCTTTTTTAACCATTAATTTGCATGTGAATTTTATATGTTAATTACTCATAAACAAGTTTAAAAGATGAAAATTTAATGCTTAAAATCAATCACATAATAAAATAAAAGAGATCTGCAGACCATAAAATGAAGACAACAACTGATAATGGAGTTCACCCCTCCTGGGATACGTCTTCGGGCCACTTCCAATGGGAAGTTTGATCTTATTAGTCTTCAAAATATTACAAAATGAGTTTCTATAGTCACTTCAGAATTATGTCAGTCAGACATAGAAACAGACTGCACCAATGCATTCCTCTCAAAAATTCGAGAAAAAATGAGTATAAAATCGAATACCTTTTCTTGATGCCTCTTTTGGCATGCAAATCGAGAATACCCTATTCCCAACTTCCACTGCCTATATGGATTGTACCCCATCTCAGTATCCATGCACAATGATTGATGTACCTACCTTGGGAAATGTGTTGAAACTAGGCGCTCAACTCTGCATTTTTGTGGCTCAAAACTACGTTTAAATAAGGGTTTTAGGTGCATGTAGAGGAGTCGTACGCTCCCTTTTTTAACCCAATATCCACCAACAAACTCTTAGGAAAAATGAGCCAAAAACCACAACAAAAGGTGTTTTGGGTGCTTTAGTTAAAGAAATTGGAATTGGGGGAGGAGGTCGCAGTTTCAAATCTGCGGGCCTCTCCTCCCTTCACCCATTTTTGGATGTTGGCATACATTTATATTAACACGTTATGATGTGTTATGGTTTTGTTATGATTTAGTTACGACATGGTTAATACACGTTATAACATGGTTACGGTATGCAATGATAAGGACGGTTATGGATGAGATTCAAACCTTAATATGTGGCAATGGTAAAGGTCTCAATGTTTAGCCCTTGACCCCTCTCCTTTTTCCAACTAAAACGCAACTCAAAGTTAAATAAATGTCACACGCTTGCGTTGTTAAGATACAATGTGTGGTATATTGTCTACGCAAGATGGCTTAAGGATTTGGGCATTTTGGGAGGTCATGGGGTCGAATCTCAATTATTTTTGATAAAAATTTACATTGAAAATTTTTCACCAAAACTCAATTTTTTTTTGTCAATTTAATCAAAATTTTTGAAACTTCAAACATTGATAACTTCTGCATTTGGAGGTCGTTTTCCATGAAACACGCATTTCCAAAAAGATCTTGACGAGCTCTTACACCCTATAAGATTTAATTTACGTTTTGAAGACATTAAATCCAATCAAATATGAGATGATCCTCTTGGATAAATTTAATATCCACAAAATAGATGAGGAGCCAAATATTTCATTTAATCGATTCAACTTAAAGGGCCATGCATTAGCCTGGTTGAAAATACACACCTAGGAACTTAGGTTGGACGGTTATCTTCCAATAACTAAGTAGGAGAATTTCAAAAACCTCATAAATTCCAAGTTCTACCATATCGAGTATGTATAGGACTAATTGATCCATTGGAATTCATTTGGGAAAAGGAAAGGGGAGAGTGCGCAAAAGTGCACCACCAAATTCAAGAAGATGGATATTGTGTTGGGTATCTCACCTATGGATCTATATGTACTCCTCAAGTATATGGGGCATCTAAAAATAAAGTGATTTTCTTCAATCCCAAGAAAATTGATGAGGCATGTGTGCAAGAACAATACCAAGAGAATATAGGTCACAAGAAAGGACATAAACGTGGTTCCAAAAGGAAAAAGAACCAAGTCACTTCCAAGGAGGGTAAGAAGAAGTGGAAAGGAAAAGATAAGAAGACTACAACCATAGCACACCAATGCAAGGATAAAAAAAAGTGTCTGTAATTATTGTAAAATCGATGATCACACTAAATAAAAGTGTTGGAAACTACATCCAGAGCTATAGCCTAAGAACCACGAGAAGGATGACAAGAAGAAGAACCTTCTAGCCGCATATTTGAGTAAATAGGTAGAGACCAAATCATATGTGGATAAGAATATTGTATGTGCTTCAATGTAGAAGGAGGTGAATATAAATATCCTTAATCATAAGGAAGAGAATAAGATGACAAAATTCTTCCATATAACGATGAAAATAAAAAATAACAAGGTAGATGCTCCATTCAATTTTGTTTCATAATCTAATCTCATATAGGTCGATCTAGTCAGCAAGATTGGGTTGGAGGTTCATGATAATGCCAATCCCTATCAATTGGTATGGGTAAATAAGGATATAGAGATCAAGTTCATGAAATAGTTTAAGTTCAAATTTTTGTGACTACATATTTGATGAAGTGGAGTTATATGTAGTGCCCTTGATGCGTGCAGTGTAGTGCTTGGAATCCCCTGCATGTATAGAAGGGGTGTGGTCTTCATGAGGAGAGAAAAATAGTACAACCGGTCCTATCTGAAAAAGGATGGGAATTCATTCATCATCAATGTACATGCATTTAAATCAAATATATCCTTGGTAACTCCCACCCAAGATAAAAAGTACAAAGCTTTGAACAAGATTACACTTAACAATCGGTATTGTATGCCTAGGATTGATGATTTATTAGACTAGTTGCAGATTTCCAAGTACTTCACTAAGTTGGATATGAAATCAGGATACCACCAGGTAAGTGTCAAAGAATACACCTAGAATACTACCTTTAAGACAAGGAAAGGTTTATATGAAAGGTTGGTCCTTCCTTTTATTTTCTTTAATGCACCAGATACATTTAAGAGACTAATGAATGATGTTTTGTGCCCATATTTAGATTTATTTGCTATGGTGTATCTGGATTACATATTAGTTTATACACCTACCTAGGAGGAGCACATTTCACATCTCATGCAAGTGTTAGAGACTCTAACAAAGAAGCATCAATTGTTGGATAATTTCAAGAAATGTGAGTTTGCTTAGTATCCATTGGTGTATTTGAGGTAAGTGATCTATGGAGGGGAAATCAAGATAGACCCTGTAAATATGGAGGCCATTATAAAATGGATAATACATACTAATGTCACTGAAGTTAGGATATTTTTTTAGGAATCACAATACATATGTAATTTTATTACTTCCTAATCAATGTTAGTTGCACTAGTCCATTCCATAACATTGATAGATAAGAATTTCCAGTGGGGAAAGAATCAAAAGAAATATTTTGATGAGTGGTATGATATCATTCTAAAATGTTTCGTGGGGGAGTATTGAACTACCCTACCGATGATAAGGAACTATATGCCCTAGTTCAATATATTAAGAATTGGAATCACCATTTGATGGATAAGGAAACAATTATTGACACATATCACTAACCACTATAGTATTTGCAGGCCTAGAGTAAGCTACAACAAACTAGAGATTACAAGTAGATGGGGTTTTTCAAGAATTTCATATAATCAGTAAGTATAGAAAGGAAGCAATGAGAATTTGGAATAGATTCTTTCACGGCCACCCACATCCAATATTATAGCTTTGGGGACTCTTATGTAAAGGAACCATTTTACCATGATGCATACAAAGAGGGATACATAGAATATGAGGACTCCAAGGAGGTGTTTCAACAACTACAAGACCAATTTCATGTACAATAATATGACAATAAAATTAACTATCATCTCCAGAATGGGTTTCTCTACAAGCTAGGAAAGATCTATGTTCCTAAAGGTGATATAGTGTGCTTATCAAAGAACATGTATTTCATTAAAATTGGAAATGATTTATTACAAGGACAACCCCATAATTGTTTTTGGAATTCTAGATCCATAATTTAGATCCAACTTTAATGAACCTCGAAAGTTGTTGGTAATATAGTTTTTAACTTAAAAAGGCATGTTTATTATCCCAAAATGCAAGAATATGTAACACGATATATTAGAGGATTCATACTTAGTTGTAATAGCGAGCCCAATCATAAAAATAAAGGTATATACCATCCTTTATATGTACCCACTTGACCTTGGGAAACAATTTTCTATGGATTTTGTGGGTGGCTTACCAACCACTAGGAAGGGACATGACTATTCATTTGTGGTAATTTATAGATTCAACAAAATGTGCATTCTTATGCCTTATCAAAAGATCATCAAAGGACAAGAATTAACACATATTTTTTTTTGAGATGGTTTCGGTGCACTTTGGGATACCATGGAACAAAATATCAGATAGGAATACCAATTTTCTCAGTTCCTTTTGGACTACACTTTGGGATAAGATGGACACTAATCAGAAGAGATCTACAAAATTCCATCCACATACATATGGGCATACATAAGTGGTCAATAGGACTTTGGTGTGGATTTTGAGGAGGTATAATCAGAACCATCTAAAGGCTTTGAATAAAAATCTAGTATATAGTCATCACTATTATAATATATAAATACACACTTCCATTGGTAGTTCCCCATTTGAAACCTTTTTTTTGACATATTCCACATTCGCCTCTAGATGTTGTATATGGAAAACAAGGGTGGGCAAGGGAAGACACCATAGGTGAATCATTAAGAGAGAAAAAAAAACATTGATAAGATCAAGAAAATCCATTTGTAAGTACATGAGATATTGAAGAAGTCATGGGAAAAGTAAAAGGACAGACATGACCAACATAGGGTTGAAAAATAATTCAAAGTGGGGGATAGAGTTTGGTTAAATTTGAACAAGTAAAGACTATATGGTCCAACTAACAATATCAAGGCTCTACAATATAACAATTTTGAGCTATTGGAGAAAGTGAGATATAACACCTACAATCTCAATATACCCCCATACATGTGCATTTAATTAATATTCAATGTAGAAAACTGAATTTCTATGAGCCTTCCATGTTAGATCAAGAGGAGGATTAGGTCCTACCTACCATAAATAAGTTAGCACCTAATGTTGAAGAAGAGTTGGTATAAGACATATTTTTTTAGAAGAAGTCTATAACTACTATACAAGGGCAGTATGACCTTTGGCAAGTAGGGAGTTGAAAGAAAAACTTCCAAGCAAGACTAAATGGTACTTCAGGTAGAAGTTAGAGGAGAAATTGACTCACCTCATCTAGTAAAATATTTTTAGGAATAAATTCTCCCAAAATGGGAAGGTATGATCTGAATTGAATCAACATATAATTTGTCATATATTTTGGTACTTTATGGGTGGAAAAATTGGATGAATTGGCTTGTAGGGCCCATTTTAACATCAAGTCTTACTTTGCATATTTTGGGTCCATATCATTTCAAGACTTGTTTGAGGGATTAATAGATTTTTTTTGGGGTCAGACATTTGTCAATGTATCTCTATCCCCTTGACACAATTATACACTCAGGAATTTCCAACGATTAAAGAATCACCTTAATCTAAATCCGTATGAGGAAGTTATGCCTCCCACAAGTTGACCTATCAAGTTGACCACCATGGTACCGAGTGGATTCCACATCATCTCTCATTACCCACACATGTGGAGCTAGTCATGTGTGGAATTTAAAGAAAATTATAGATATTATGAATCCCTAACCCTAATCAAGAGTTGAGGCATGTAAAAACCATAAAACTTACCCTATGCAACTATCGAACTATGTTAAGTACTAGGTCGTTAGGAGAAGTGGTTCTATTTCTGATGGTGTTATTGTATTGTTCCATAGATGATCAATAGTAAGAGAGTGCATATTAGAGCATAATAGAGGAATAAGAAGATCTTTTAGTAGCTATGTGAGCCATGATGTCAGAGGTAACTCCATAGTGATTACCACTTTATTTGTATTTGCATTACATTTTGGAGAAGAAAATACAAAGGCATAGTCTTCACTTCCATTTGGGTTTTTATCAACAATGAGTTTTCCTAAGGTATAACTTATGTTATTTGTGTGGATGTGTTATTTTTCTCTAGTTATTTTCCTTTTAGTTTGAATTTATTTACCATTACATGGAATAAATTTAACACAATAAATAAAGTTGTAATATATATTGTGACCAAATGTTCCAGTGGAATATCTATGGTAGTTTACCTATCAAATAAAAAACAATTGAAGCTTCCATTTCCCCATGGTTTTACCTACATACAATAGGGTTTCCATGTAAATATCATGTTCTAATTTTATTATTTTTTTTACATTTTCCTAACCTCTGGTATCGAATCTTGACAAACTCATAGGCATGGTGATTTTTGTGAGTAGGAGTTGCAACAATGACAGGAGGTTTAACCAAGTTCAAGATTGAGAAGTTTGATGGAAATAAATTCTTTTTATTAAATATGAAGGTGGAGAATTTGTTGGTTCAGAATGATCAATACCTATCCTTGAAAGGGGTTATGAAAAAAACAAACCATGTGATAGATGAGGAGTGGATAAATCTAAGAAAAAGACAACTTTTACAATTCATCTTTGCCTAGCAAACTTTATCTTGTTCAATGTTGCTGAAGAAAAGACCACAAAAGCACTTCAGAAGAAACTTGGGAACCTATTTGAGACTAAATCAACAACAAATAAGGTTCTCATAAAAATCAATCTTTTCATCTGAGGATGAAATATGGTCCAACTATGGAAGATAATTTCAACAAGTTTTATACCCTTACAAGAAAACTGCTCTCATTTGGTCTAAAGGTGGAGAATGAGGATAAAGAGATCATTTTATGTTCCCTTTCGGATACTTAGGATCATGTGGTGGTGATCACCAACTAATCATCGAGAACTCTAAAATTCGATGATGTAGAGGTTACTTTACTCAAAGAAGAGTTGAGATGAAAATCATCTTTGGATCCATCTACTAGAGAATCCCTATCTATGAGAGGGCGATCTAGTGAAAGGGATCAACAAGGGAGATAATAGTATAGATCTAAGTCCAAAGGATGTAAGAAAGGTAAGTGTTGGAATTATGGGAAACAAAGGAGCTCTAGGAGGGAATATTGGAATATAAAGAAGGAAAAGAAGGATAAAAATACATATCAACCAACACTTGAAGCTAGTACAATAGATTCATAAAAGATGACAACATGTGAGGATTTATATCCCAATAATAGTATATCTATACTAAATGATTGGGTTTTGGACATGGGTGAATCTTTTTGCATGTCTCCACAAAGATATGGGTTCTTCAAATATCAACCCTATTGTGGTGGAATGCTCTATTTGGGTGATGATCATCCTTTCGAAATTATGGGAAGAGGGGATATTAATGTCAAATTACATGGTAGAGAAATAAAGGTGTGTGATGTACGACATGTACCATATCTATGGAAGAATTTCACGTCAATCAAGATGATGGATAATTTGGGGTATTTCACTAGCTTTGGTGACAATTGATGGAAAATTACCAAAGGAACATTTTCCATAAAAAAGGATAATAATAAGGGACCCTATATCATTGGTGCGATGATACAACAATCAATCTTGTAGCAACATCAGACTCAGAGAATATTCTTGATGCATGGATGTTGTGGCATAAATGACATGGACTTATGAGTGAAAATGTTTTGAAAACTCTACATAATCAAGGTATGCTTTCTAGGATTAAGTCTTTTGTTTTAGACTTGTGTGAGCATTGTATTTTTGGTAAACATAAGAGAGTTGCGTTTAATGTAAGCTCTAGTAAAAGTTATGATATTTTGAAACTTAATCATTCCAATATATTTGGACCAGTCCCCAGTCTTTTGTTTTAGACTTGTGTGAGCATTGTATTTTTGGTAAACATAAGAGAGTTTCGTTTAATGTAAGCTCTAGTAAAAGTTATGATATTTTGAAACTTAATCATTCCAATATATTTGGACCAGTCCCCAGTCTATCTATAAATGGTACTAGATATTTTCTAAATTTTATAGATGATTATTCTAGAAGAGTGTGGGTGTATTTATGGAAATAACTCAAAATCCTTTGAAAAATTTAAATATTTCAAAGCACGAGTAGAGAAAATTTTGGGTAAGTTTATTTTGATGTATCGAATCTAATAATGGAGGAAAATATAGCTCAAGGAATTTGATAAATTTTGTATGTGGAAAGAAATAAAGCACCAAAATATTGTTGCATATGCAACACATCAAAATGGCGTGGCTGAGTGGATGAATCCCACAATCATAGAACATACAAGAAGCATGATTAGTGCATCTAGATTAGATAATGGATTATGGGAAGAGTTTGTTAATACATTTGCGTATATAATTAATAGATCATCTAGAACTACTTTGAATGGAAATATTATAGAGGAGTTTTGGTGTGGTAATCCATTTGATTATTATCATTTGCATAATTTTGGTTATGATGCATTTTCCGATGTTCCTAAAGAAAAGACCTCCAAGCTTGACCCAAAGTCAAGGAAATGGATTTTTCTCGGTTATGATAATAAATTAAATGGGTATTTATTATGGTATCCTACTAACCACAAGGTAATTGTTAACCAGGATGTTAATTTTAATGGAAAACCCAAGAAAAAGGAGGTAAAATAGAAATTGGAGATGTACCAGTTGAAGAAAAAATAAGTGAAAATGATTTTTATTAATCAGATGAAAAACAAAGAGTTCATCAACCACAAATAAGAATATCTACACATCCCAAGAGATGTCCAAAAATGTATTCTCCTGGTTTCCAACCTTTTTTCCTTCGTTAATTGATGATGGTGAACCTAGTTCATTTCACGAAGCTAGAGAATCTGAGAATGTAAATAAATGGAGTAAACCCATGGATGAATAAATGAAAACATTAAACAAGAATAAAACAAGGGAGCAGTTTTGTGGATCTCCCATCATGAATAAAAGTTATTGGAAATAAGTGGTTGTATAAAGTAAAGAATAATAATGATGTGTTGTTGGAACATTATAAAGCTCGCTTAGTAGAAAATAGATATGTGGAGAAGTTGAGTATATATTTTAATATATGGGTTTTACTTGCACATGTAGTAGCACAAGATTTAGAGTTGGAACAACTAGATGTAAAAATTGTTTTTTTCCATGTTGGAATTAATGAATAAAATTACATGAATTCAGCTAAGTGATATAAAGAAATAATCAATGAACATTTGGTTGACATGATCAAGAAATATTTGTATAGATTGAAACATGCACCTAGGATGTGGTATAGAAAAGTTATCACCTTCATGAAGGGCTAAGGTTTTAATAGAAGTGAAACTAACCATTGTGCATACTATAAGAGGTTTGTTGATGGAATTTTTATTATCTTACTTTTGTATGTTCATGATATTCCATTTGGAGGCCCCAACATGAAGAAAATAATTATTCTTAAGGATCAGTTGAATATGAAATTTCCAAGGAAGGATTTAGGAGCAGTAAATCAAATTCTTAGAAGAACACACATAAGGATAGAATAGGTAGGAAGATATAGTTAATTCAAAAGTTATATATATACATACATACATACATATATATCTATATATATATATATAGATAGATAGATAGATAGATAGATAGATAGATATTAATTATGCATCACCTCAATATGCAAAATAAAAAACTACTTAGCACCCCACTTCGTATACACTTAAAATTGTCTTTCGAATAGTTCCATAGCACACAAGGATAGAAGAAAAGCATGTTTTGTGTATCATATTCATAATTTAGAAGTAGGGAGCCTAGTTTTCACCATGGTGAGCACCAAACCTAGTGTGATTTGTTATCCAGCTCATGGAAAATCACAATAAGGATAATTGGAGTGTAATGAAATGGATTCTCATATATTTAAGGAAAACTTCAAACGTTGTTATTTTCTATAGATAGATAGATTTAGATTAAAGGTTTTCTAGATCCTAATATTGGTGGATACGGATATGGATGAAAATATACTACAAGATATACTTCCACTCTTATTGGTGGAGTTCTAGGATGAACATATAAGTTGCATCCAATGGCGGATTTTTGAAACATTGAAGTAGAATATGTGGTAGCAATTGAATCCAATAAAGAGGAAATATGGCTAGTGAAACTAATGTATGAATTCAAGATGATACAAGGGAATATTG
Source organism: Pseudotsuga menziesii (assembly GCA_001517045.1). Taxonomy (NCBI): domain Eukaryota; kingdom Viridiplantae; phylum Streptophyta; class Pinopsida; order Pinales; family Pinaceae; genus Pseudotsuga; species Pseudotsuga menziesii. The sequence goes on from LPNX010426112.1 coordinate 632,438, forward strand.
CTTTGCACTATGATAGTCAAAGTGTTATTCACTTAGTGAACAATCCAACATTTTATGATCGCATGAATCATATTGATATTGAGTACCTTTTCATAAGGAAAATGGTGTAAGAAGGTGGGATATTATTAGAGAAAATTAATACTGATGATAATGTTGTAGATATTCTTATGAAGTCAGTTAGGAGAGAGAAGTTTGAATGGTAAAAAATTTCTCTAGGATTAAATAAAAATGTGATGAAGGTATATGTTGGTCACTATAGTTTCCTATTAATTTGGGGTTAATAAACAGAGTGCTGAATATAAATTGTCAACATAGGGAGGTCTAGTTATTTCAAAGGTAATTAAGAAAAGTCTATGCATAAACAATTTAGTAATTGATCAATAAATGAAATAAATCCAATCTATCTAATTGCTAATATATGCTCTGCCAATTGCTCAATCTAACTTCAATCAACACATTGACCATTAAAGCTTAATAAAGTTCACACTCCTTCTATATCATCCTCTACATGATTAACTACCAATTTTTTTTTACCTAAACTGCTTTTGCAAGAAGTTAAATCCTAAAAATCCATCATGAACGAAATTAAATCATACTTGCAGTGTTCAATCATAAAAGGAATAAGCCCTTCTCCTACTATGTAATTATATTTGCAATCTACCTGTTTAGTGCTTCATGAAAGAGATTTATCAATAATGATACGCAGTAGCAGAGCATAGATATAATAGGAATGATAAACACCACACCTGTAGAAATACAATGTTACACTACCTAGTTGATTATTTCAGCAATCATATACTGAAAGGAAATCCTATTCTTAATGCTCACACCATTCAATCAAATGAAAGTAATTCTTAATCAATTAAATCCTATGTTAATTAACCAAATTGTTGCAGCACACTGAAAGTAATATGAATTGCAATTTCACACCACACAGAACTAAAGGATTAAAGAAAACAACAACTATCTAATCTTAGCACCTCTGGGAGAAGGTGGGCCCTATCCTTCTAACAAATATGTTGCTACAGGATCTCAAAAATTAATACATAGTAATCAGGAAAATTTGTTTCTTTCATTAATAATGGATCTCAATTACAAAGTTCTTCACTCCTACTACAATTTCTCCCAAAACAGGTCTAACCTCCTATATGAATTCTTATTCCCATATATACTGAGACAAGACCGTTCAGGTTCCTTAATTCAGGCAGCCATGAAGATCTCCGATCTTCAGGATGCCGAATATACAATGCAGAAAATAGAAACAATTACAATGATTGTTACATTAGAATGAATTATGTTTCATAATCAATTGCACATTTATAACTGGAACTGATCCAACATTGAAAAATTCCCAGCTGACCACATAGGTATAACCTGATTCGTTTCAGCAATGATCCAAACTAAGCCATGGAGATGTGCAAATCCTTCCAAATACTTTAGGTCTACAGTGTATCGACAAGACGATATTCTTGGATTATGTGAGGTATTCACTTGCTTCTCATAAATTCATTCACAAGTTAGCATTACGAGGAATAAAATCCATAATGACAAGAATTTCTAAGCATTAATGTAACAAAGTAATAATGAATTATACATCTTTGAATCCATGCATGTTCTTGGGAAAGATAATGACTTGGTTGTAAATAAAAGGAAAAATAGGGGAAAAGGGTTGAATAGAAGTGAAAATGGGCATTTCTAGCACCCAACATCTCCCCCCAATGGTCCTATTAAATGTCCCCATGCAACAACCTCCAACTAATTTGAATCTGAGTCTGACTCAAAACTTCTCCTGTGGAAGTTGGTGAAGTTAAAAGAAGATTAAGGTTTCTCACATGTATTCAAAAACCCATTTCTTGCAATTAAATTAGCCCAACAATTCTTTTCTTCTTTCTTGGTCAATTTGTAGATGCTCTTATACTGCCTCTCAGGAATCCATATAAGTGGAAATATGAACTTCAACCCTAACCAACTTGATCCACACGTTTCCATGCATTTAACATATCCTGGCACCCGAGAAAAGTCATACTTGAAATTTTCAAAATAGTATGGATCCTTTACTCTTAATTATGTGGAAGATGCTTCCCACCGATGCTTTCTTCCTTCCAAGGCATAAGGCTCCTATTGAGAGATCATGTTGACACAAGTATAAATAACCTCCTACTTGAATTCCATTAACTGATTAAATTTTTGAGGAGATGAAAGGTGTGCTTTTTTGTCTTGCAATCATGGGTGTAGGGGCTGAGGTTCACTTCGAATCCAAAGAGTGGAATTTTCCTCATTCTTTTGAAGAGTCTAAGAAGTGTTCTACCAATTCATGTGATTAGTGATAAAATAGGTGAAATCCCTCAGATGAATGTCTCCTATGTGAGGAACAAGATTAGATTGGAAGTCCATGAAACATGCCATTTCATGTAAATATAGCTCACATAATATATTCTTCCTAGGAAAATCGCTCTAAGTAAAGGTATCCAAAAATTGATGGGTTTTCATAATTTGATAAGGCTCACCTTCCTTCAAAACTCTTATTTTGAACAGAGTCATCTGCTCAAAGAGAAATACATAATAGGAGGGTGATGGAGCTCTACAGCTTAGCAAATATTGAATTAAGGTGTACATTTTCTCCTTCACCTTCTGCATAGACTTGAAATTCCTTAACTCTTTCAGCTCTTCCTCTAGCCTTTCCCAACAAATTTTCTAGAAAATGAGTTCCTCGACCCATCTTTCCCTAATCTCTTTAATAGCCTTCATGTTCTCATGAAGAGGTTCCATTCCTTCCTCGCAATGGGAAGCATGATATTTCTACATGCTTATTTTTAGATTTTACAGTGAAACATCCTTTTCCATCTCCTAATTTTGTTCATCTTTTGTGTCTTCTTCATCCTTGATATCTAGCTCAATGATCTCTTATGGTTCCCTAGATTTTTCTTTATCCTCCATTTTTCTAGGAAAAGGTAATTTATGAGTTTCAAAAACTCCCTCCTTCTCCACTAACTCAGGATTCAGAACAATTTCTTGTTTTGCTACTGTTTCAACATTGTCATCTTGACACAACACTTTAGGGGCCTTGACAATTTCCTCATGTGCCATTGTTTCATCAATTCCTTTTTGTCCCACTAATTAAGGAATATCAACAATTTCTTGTCGTGCCAATGTTTCAATAGATTCCTCCTGACCCCCTGACTCAAGGATCACAACGACCTCTTCATATGCCACTGGTTCTTGTGGTTCAACATCCACCTTTTGCATCGCTGGTTCTTATGCCTCAACAACTTTTCCTTGTGATGTTGGTTCTTTTGTTTCAACAACTTTTTCTTTTGTTGTTGGTTCTTGTGTTTCAACAAATTTTTATTGAGGTGTTTGAGTATTTTCCAAGTGTTGAGGAAATGTTTCCAATTATCGTAACCCCTGCTCAAAGGTCGATGATTCTTGTGAAATAACAATTTCAGACTCTTCACCTAATGATCCTTGATTATCCAAGGTCACAGGATTTGTTTCCATATTTCGATTCTACTCATCCTCCAACATTGGCTATGTCTATGCTGTCACATTCTTTTCCTATCGTTTCCAGGCTGAAAATCCCATGATTGTGACTTTAAACCCCTACCCTTTCAAGATATCCCCACATTCAAGGCACACCAATTATTCATGCTCTAAACTCTCTGCTTCTGAAGGAAGGTTTTCCTCTTGGTCAACTACTTCATCCAATGTGCTTAGTCTCTGGATTTCCTGGTTCCTTAATGGTGCCTTAATGCTTCCCTCAATACTTAAATATCTTCCCTAAGAACTTGTACCTCCTGTTTCAGCAAATAATTTTCTAAGAGGAAGGTTTCTATTTGCAATTGACCCACTTTTGCAACATGTTATTGTGTATCAGCTCCTTTTGTTTCCTCTACTACAACAATAACTCTAGTTTTTTTATTTCTTTAATGGGATGACTGACTGTTTCTTGGTGCATGACCTTCTCTTGTTTCTAAATGGTGTAAGGGAAGTAAAGACTTATGTAACTACTTCAACCTCTTCTGAAACAAAGAAAGGAGAATCATCCTTCTGGGAAGATCCTTCCTTTTTCTGAATGGCTTCTTCTCTTGGTACAACATAAAATTGAACCTCTTGAATTACAAACCTTTCTGGTTCAGGAGAGGATTCAATTTCCTGAATCAATCCCGCTTGGGATTCCATTTTCTCTCATGTTTCCTCGACAATGGTCTCTAATTGGTGGACTGGGATTCATACAGGATTGCAAGGGTTTATAGATTGAGACACTTCCATTGTTATAACTTCCTCTAAATCCCCTGCTTGATCATTTTCAACTTCCTTAGCTTCCCCATCACTCCCCCCAACTTCATTTGACATGGTATGATTGTCATATTCCTCCTCATCATCTTCCTCTTCTATAGGCACATGGTCTATCATGGCCTGAACAACAAATTTCTCCCAGGTTTGGTTTGTTCTCTCAAGGGCCCATAGTATTGATAATTTGATAAGGTTGTGGTTGGTGATAGAGGCTTGAGGATGTTGATACCATCTGGTATAATGTCCCATGTTTTGTAATGTCCTCTTAAGTTAATAAGGCATGTTAATCAATGTACCATGGCATAGATGATAAAGAAATACAAAATCATATGTATATACTATTTGGTACCTACCTTCACATGTTATGCACTTCTTCATGAATATTGCCACTTGGTCCCATGGTCGGGGTAAACTCTCCAACGTTGTTCTTTGTCCCCTTGGCTAAACACTTTTCCTTGCTGCAAAGAAATTATCTATTGCATTGAGGTTGGGCCTCATTATGTCAAACCACTTCCTCCCATTTCTGGATATCCCTGTAACTTCTACTATTGCTCGGTATGAGGCTTCAATTCTCAAACCCTTAACCATTGAGTGCTCCTCCCCATATTCAAGGAAAACCGTAATGCCATTCCCTTGTGGAATCCATTCAATCTCTCAAAGTATGCCATCCATCTAGCCTCCTCAAATATACTGAAGGCTTATATATTCTGTCGCAATGCGACTGTCGTATCAGGCTCATGCGGGACTCCAAACCCGCCCATAATGTTCTTCTGCAATTTCAGATGTTGAAAACAAAAATTCTCCAATTTGGACGTTGGAGTTACAGCAAGTAGGATCATCAATGAACAATGGATATTCGTACGATATTTTTGGAAAGTTGGTATAATCATGGAATAGAATCATGCTAAAAATTATTGGCGGTGATAAATAGGTATGGAAAAAGGGTAGTGATGTGGCCTTTCTATTGAGCATATCAGTTAGAGATTGCTGATAGGGATGTACGAACGTAATATAATCATGATTATTCTACCACTTTATGCCTAGTCAGGCTTATGATTAGAACTCATACCTACATACTTACCATGATGAATCGTGTGTCGACGAATAGTCATCCTTCATGGTGGCCTGCCCTTATTGTCAAATCAATTGATGAAGACAACTTTTCACACACAGCTTCATAAAATTTGCTTGGCCCATATCCCATAATGTTTCCATGTCAGCATTACTTATATGAATAAGTGGCCATTTTAGCGGATCATCGTCTTTATTTTTTAAAAACTGTAACAAGCTCAATTTTGTTAATCAAACAGGCACTGTAAGATTACCGCCAATTTTGCTGGAATCTAATCTGTTTAGTAGGAGGGTTGACGGTGTTCCAGCAGAGAATTGGTGGAGTTTCAGTAGGAAACGAAAGAGTTGATGAAGCTTTAACAAAAGATACAATGATTTTTTAGTAGAAATATTAGCGAGTCGTAGTCACAAACATGAATGCAAATAAAGTTTGGCTAAAAGCAGAAACATTGGCAGAGTTTTGGTTAATAGCAGAGAAATTAGTGGAGTTTCGGCAGATGGTGGAGGAATTGGCAGAGTTTTGGCAGATGGTGGAAAAATTAGTAGAGTTTCGGTAGATGGTGGAGAAGTTAGTGGAGTTTTGGCAGATGGTGGAGAAATTGGCGAAGTTTTAGTAGATAGCGAAGAAATTAGCGAAGTTTCGGGAGATGGTGGAGTTTTGGCAGATAGTGGATCTCCCATCATGAATACAAGTTATTGGAAATAAGTGGTTGTATAAAGTAAATAATAATAATGATGTGTTGTTGGAACATTATAAAGCTCGCTTAGTAGAAAATAGATATGTGGAGAATTTGAGTATAGATTTTAATGAAATCTTCTCTCTAGTTGTGAACATTACTACTATAAGGGTTTTACTTGCACTTGTAGTAGCACAAGATTTAGAGTTGGAACAACTAGATGTAAAAATTGTTTTTTTGCATGTTGGAATTAATGAATAAATTACATGAATTCAACTAAGTGATATAAAGAAAGAATCAATGAACATCTAGTTTACATAATCAATAAATATTTGTATAGATTGAAACATGCACCAAGGATGTGGTATAGAAAATTTAGCACCTTCATGAAGAGCCAAGGTTTTAATAGAAGTGAAAATAATAATTATGAATACTATAAGAGGTTTGATGATGGAATTTTTATTATCTTACTTTTGTATGTTCATGATATTCCATTTGGAGGCCCCAGCCTGAAGAAAATAATTATTCTTAAGGATCAGTTGAATATGAAATTTCCAAGGAAGGATTTAGGAGCAATAAATCAAATTCTTAGATGAACATACATAAGGATAGAATAGGACGGAAGATATAGTTAATTCAAAAGTTATATATATATATATATATA